>JABUQX010055122.1:35000-37500 GCA_015478945.1 Trachelipus rathkii
ATGACTGAAGGTGAGCGGAGAGCCCTTCCTGTACCTGAGACCGCGGACGGGATCCTTGTGGGCCTGGAACATCTTCACATTATTCATATTAGATTGCCAGTACTTTACATAGCCACTTGTGTCTCCTGTCACCATCCATTGATCATTATGTGACCATACCATGGCTCGGACGCTACTCTCATGGGCCTACAGAACAAATAAATAAATAATAATAATAATAATAAAAAAAAAAAAAAAAATAAATAAATAAATAAAAAAAAATAATTAATAATAATAATAATATTAATAGATAATCATAATTATAATAATAATTAAAATAATAATAATTACTAATACAGTATTAATGGCAACTACAAATTCAATAATATACTGGAAATAACCAAACTAATATTGTAAGATTATATATATATATAATACTATACTATATAATATATAGTATATTATATATATATATATGATATATATATATAACATATACAGTATATATATAATATATATATAATAAAATATATATAATATTATATATTATATATATAAATATATATATTAGATATATATAATATATTATATATTATATATATATATATATAATATATATATATATATATATATATATATATATTATAGTATATTTATATAATATATATATATATATATATATATATATATATATAGTGGCCCAAAAAAAAAATTTCCGAACTTTAGACTCTCACCCTCTCAATGTGTACAGTGTAAGGTAGAAATACCTTCCATTAAATTTGAAAGTAAAAGAATAATGTCCACTGCATATTGAAATGGGGCAGAATTCTACAAAATGTAGCCTATGACAACTCAGATCTCCTCAGTTGTGTACCAGACGTTGTTCTGTTCAATTATGTTTGTAGTGGTTCAAGGACTCTTTGAATTCCCTAAACATGTCTCACCTACTGAAGACAAGAAAGACAACGCATATTTGGCTGATTGGACAGATGATTAAAAAGATCAAAAGTACAAGACTTCCATCAATTCGAGATGTATTGCGCCGCCTTTTTTATCTGACTAATAAAAAGAAAACGGTGAAAGATGCATGAAATCTTGTTTATTCAGAAATATATGATATTTGGGACCTACGTGAGACAAGCAACATGTGCTAGCCAAGATTCAGAATCTATACGGACAATATAGATTACTTCAAAACTCAAGATCAAAAAGAAGTAAAATTCAAATAGAAAAAGAAAGCGAATTTAAAGATAGCTTACCCGATTTATTTGATATTGAACAGGATAATGCAATGACTATGATATCAAATGAAGAAAATCGATTATTCTTTAATGCTCAGGGAGAAAAAGGCGGGGTTGGGTATATGAGCGATATTGACAAGAATTATGTTGCAAAAAAAAAAAAAAAAAAAAAAAAAAAAAAAAAAAAAAAAAAAAAGGGACGAACAAGGCGGCAAGAGAATAGAAAGAGAAATTCATCGCAAAATAGTATCGGTTATGCTAAAAAAGTAGTAGTGATAACAGCATTGATTACCTTTGTAATGACGGACCCCAGCCTGGACCATCAGGAACCAAAGCAGGTAAATTATTAAATAAATGAGAACAAATTAAAACACCCGCCTTGGCAATGGCCTTAGATAGAACGAAAATGTTAGTGTTATCTGCTACCTCTTCAGCATATGGAAAAAAATATTAATGATGTAGTGATAAGAAGGAGCACCTTCCAACGACGAAGATCTGCAGTTCGTAAGGCAATTGCAGACGATATTAAACAAATATTTTCGGGTGTTTCACGGTTTACTATTCACAGAGATGGTAAATTATTGCAGAATTCAACAGACGAAGAAAATGTTGAACGACTATCTTAGTCAGCAGAGGGCAAATCAAAAGCTTTTGAGTGCACCAAAACTTTTGAAACTAACTGGTAAGTTGCAAACGTTGTAGTTGAATGAGAGAGAGATTGGAACTTGAAAGACAATATAGGTGGGATGTGTTTTGACACTGCAATACTGAAAAAAAGGGTTGAAAAGAGGCATTTCTTGGCATAGATCCATTCATTAGAATGGCACAACAGAAACTACTACAAAGCAATGAAAATAGCAGACACAATGTTATCAACGACAATGCTGAAAGAGCTATAGCATTAATTCAAAACTACATTAAAATGCAACACATTCTCCAAATCATAGAAAGAGACAGAGAAAATTTTCCAGAAGTAGCTAGACACCAGCTGAAAAGGAGTTTGGAAATAATTAAATGATCTTCGTTTAGTAAATGTGAATAAATGACATATAAAAACTGTTGATTAGGACTTTTGGGGAAAACACATTCGAAAAAGCGCGACTCATATGTAGGGTTGGGAAAGGAAAAAAACAAGCTCGTTTTTTTCCAAAAAAAAACGTTTTTTTTCATGAAAAAAACACAGCCTGAAAAAAACAAGTAAAAAATTTGTTTTTTTCGTTTTTTTCAATTAAGTTGTGGAATTTACATGTTTGAACAATTAATATTATAAAATTTAGAAA
>JABUQX010055122.1:42500-57561 GCA_015478945.1 Trachelipus rathkii
GATTACCAGAATACTAACTAATAGACTACGTAAACATTATTTTGGTAACTTGTCAGTAAAAACTACCGTAGTGAATTATTTGAATTATTAGTGTAACATAATATCATTAATTTACCAATTTATACAAGGTTGCATGTGTATGTAACATTGTTTTCTGTATATTATTGAAGTAGATATGCAATTTAAAGTTTTATATTACTATAAATATTATTAATGCATTTATTTATACTTTATATGTGAATATATACTGTTTTTTTTTAATTTAATATGTTATTTTTGTGAAGCCTATTAGCCAAAATCTATCAGAACTGTCTGTAGGTAGGAGAGATTTTTAGCTACATTTCTATTTGAAATTCTTTATATTACCTTCCCTAAGCTAAAAATTATTAGCAGCTATTTTTTTTCTAATTGTTAAATTGTATAGGAAATATGAAATAATTACTTTTTCTATTAATTTACAATTACTGAAGTCAGTTAAAACATTAGGTAGGTTAGTTTAGCTATTCGTAAGAAACCACTGGCCTACCAAGACTAATTAGACATAATTATATTAGAAAGAAGCCACTGGCCTATCAAGACATAATTATATTAAAAAGAAGCCACTGGCCTATCAAGATTTAGGATTTAGGTCTTAGATATAATTTAAATAAATAAAATAAAATTAAATTTTTTTTTTTTTCTACTAATAATTATTATTTGTAAATAAAAATGGAACAGCCGGATAAAGACCGACTGGAGCAGTTTTTGGAGTCAGAGAAGGAGTCAGGAGATCACGTCTTTAACCCAGACGCTCTGTCAGTATCTCCTTTGAGAGGAGCTGGGGGTGGTTTGAATGTGGAAGAAAAGGTGAATGTGATTTTGGATGAGTTTAATAGTAAAATGTCTATCTTACAAGAACGCGAAAAAGTTTTAATGAATTCATGTAGGAAAAATGTTCAGTCCAATGCTAATGAAGAATCAGATCAGTGCAGACTGTTTCTGGACAAGGGGAAAATGTCCAAGGACCTGATTCAATCTCACCATTAGAAGCGGCAAACGGACATTCTGTTCATAATAGTCCAGTTAGACCAAAGAATGTGACTGGCACTGCTAAACCTAATCCTAGAAATAATACAGTAGAAAACATAGTGCCACACTTGTCACATTTTCAGGTACCTAATTCACATAAATCAGTTTTAACACAATTAAAAACAGTTCAACAACAACTAGGGTTGTGAAAAAAACGTTTTTTTTTTAATTTTTTTTTTTTTTTGAAAAAAAAAAACTTTTTTTTTTAAAACTAAATGTTTTTTTTTGTTTTTGTTTTTTAAAATTACCTCTTTTTATGTATATTAAAGATGCTTTAAATTATACAGTAGTAACAATACCCCTTCTAGGCCTAAATATTGACTATTAATATAGATTTTATATATAAATATATATATTATATATATATATATATATATATATATATATATATATATATATATATATATATATATATATATATATATATATATATATATATATATATATTATATATATGTAATAAAAAAGGATGGTATAACAGGGTGGTTTTGGGGTGTCAGGAGAAAATGAGAAGGTAGAAGGTGATTGATTTTCTGTGAGGGGAGAGGTATGTGATTAAGTAATACTTTCTTTTAAACACAAGAGTATTAATCTTAAGTATACTAGAGTTGGTGAGGTAGAGATGGTAACTCGAAGTGGAAAAGTATGATTATTTTGTGTTTTGATCAAGAAGGAGATGTTGAAGTATGTATTGGATGTTAAAATCAGTGAGGGGGTTAGAAATGGATATCGGATGATAGATGTGTCTATGTTAAATCTAAATTTAGTGGGGATTGGATGGAGAGGAAAAAGGTGATACGGAAGGAAGTGGGAAAATTAAGAGTGAGAGGTTTAGTGAACAAGTTAATAAGGATAAGCATGTAAGAACGCTCGCAAGTAACTCCATTCAGTTGAATGTGAACAAGTGAAACTGAATAAATCTGGAAGGCAAATGAAGGAAGCAATTGTTAGCAGGGCAAAAGAAGTTGTGGGTGTGTGCTAAAGTAGGAAGTAGGAATGATAACAGTGAGTGGTGGAGTGAAGAGGTGAATGCAAGCGGTTAAAAGCTAAAAAAGAAGCGTGGTTGAATGTACTAAAAGCAAATGATGAAGTTTCAAAAGAAGATGTTTGAAATTATATAAGTAGAAAAAAGGAATGCTAGCAAGATGCATACGTAAGAGAAAAGACGAGGTAAATGACAGTTTGTGGAAGGAGGATGAATGGGGACATTACAACGGGATAGGAAGCTCTTCTGGAGGAAGCGCGGAGAAGGTTAAGATTAGAATAGGCGAACCTGCTTTAGAAAATGAATAGGGATGGTGTTATTGTGAAATTGATGAAAATGATGTTTGAGTGGAGCTGTGGAAAAAAACACTTTTGAAAATCTATATACCCTACTTGCCAGTAATGATGGTGATGATAATGACTGTGTGTTGGTTTGGATGTAAAAGAGGGAATAGGTATTTGGAGATGAGGTTATTAGCAAGAGGAGGAAATGGGTGTAGAGGAGAAAGTTTGAAGAATTGTAAATCGGCAGGTATAGATGAAATTACCGGTGAATGATCAAGAACGGAGGCAAGATGGTGATTGATTGGATCTTGAAGTTGTGTATTAAGCGTTTATGGAAGGGTATAGTTTCGAGAGATTGAGGAGAGCAGTAAGAGTACCTTTATATTAAGGGTAAGGGAGATAAAGGAACTGTTAGAAATTATAGGGTATTTAGTTTATTGAGTGTTGTAGGGAAGATTATGCTGGTATTTTGTGAAAGAGGGCGCGATTGACTGAAGGACTGATTTGGTGAAGAACAAGTGCGTTTAGGAGTAGTAGGAGGATGTGTGGATCAATCTTTACATAGAAGCAAATGAGGAGAGGAAGTATAAATTGTATTTAGGTTTCTATGGATTTGCAACAGGGGATGATAGGGTAATAGGGAAGTCTATGGCAGGTGTTAGTTGATATATTAGTGATGGGATAGGCTTTGAAATTGGATCAAAAGTATGTTATGACGATAGTGAGGAGTGTGTTTAAGAATAAATGGTGTGTCAAATGTGATTGGTTTATATTAATAGCCGAGTGAAGGCAGGGGTGTGTTATGTCTCCGTGGTTTTTCAATTTGTATAGCAATTTATATTTATAAAGAATTAGAGGTGGGTGACAGGAAATGGTGTTAGGAATGATGGAGAATGAGATGAGTGGGGTGCCCTACCTATTAGTATGCGGATTATTTGGTTTGGTGTGGCGATCTGAAGAGTTTGAGAGGATTGGTAGGAGAGATTTGGCAGGGTGATGTAAAAGGAGGGGTTTGGAAAGATAAACGTAGATAAGAGTAGGTTATGTTGTGAAGTGAGGATTTAGTCCTCAGTGCTGAAGTTATGTTAGTGTAGATGGTGAGCAGCTGGGAAAAGTGTCTGATATTTAGGCCTTTTAGGGTATATGTTGGATGAGAAGGGAACTGATGATGCAGAGTTTAGTAGGGAAAGTTGTGAATGGCAGGAGTTCAGGTGCAATTTATAAATCGTGGTGAATGGAAAGGGGGACTAAGTCTTCATATTGCACTAGGGTCTTTACATGAGGATGATGTTGTTACCTGTTTATTGTATAGTAGTGAGACTATGGTGGAATAAGAAGTATTAGATCTAAAGTTCAATGTGTTCAGATGGACAATCTTAGGGCATGGTAGGTGTGAGAAGATTTGATAAATGAGGAATGAACATATTTGAGAGTGTTGTGTGTGAAGAAAGGGTAAAGGAGAGAATAAATGAAAGTATGTTGAGATGGTTGGGTCATGTGGGAAAGGATTCATGATAGTCGTTTTAAGCAGATGTAATGGCGAGTGTGGTGGGGATCGACCGGCTTGAGGATCGAAGAAAAAGTGGATTGAGTCAGTTAACGTAATGTCTGAAGGAGAGAAATGTGAGTTTGGCAAGAGGGGCGAGAAAAAGTGCATAATAAGAGAGAATGGCGGGTTTTGTGAGGGGGTTATGGTTGTGACTCACCTGGGTCAAGGATATGAACCCTTACACTGACAATTTACAATAGTGAGGGTCCGTCAAGAGTTCCCGTGAAGCTATAGGGGGATTTTGACATAGATAGCAGTATCGAGTCCTACTTTAATTAATGAAACAGAGGGGGTAGGCTTGTGCCTTTTCTTTTCGACTTATTCCATATTCTTCTACTGCTTTTCTTTTCTGCTGCTTGTTACGCACCTTACCACCAGTCTTGGGGAGAAAAAGGTAGATGAAAGAATATATATATTATATATATATATTATATATATATATATATATATATATATAATATATATAATATAATATATAAAATATATTAATAATATATATATATATATATATATATATATAAAATAATATATAATACAGATCATGTGAAATGTAATAATTATATTGCCCTAGAGACTAATTAAAGCTTTATTCAAGGACGTAAACTTCTACTTTATATTTGTATACCTCTTTTAACATTATGTATTTACTGTATTTTAATCTAAATACCCTAAAAAAGGCTTGATATATTTATGAAAATAAGTAATTTAAAAAAAAAACAAAAAACAACAAACAAAAATTTTGGCCTTTGAGTCTTTTTTTTTAAAAAAAACGTGGTTTTTTTTTTTAAAAAAACGATACGTTTTTTTTTTTAATCCCACCCTAACAACAACAGGCTTTAGATTGCAGCTTACACTCCTACGAGTTAGTTAAAAGTTCATCATAGAGGGAAAAGTTCTTTGATGAGCGAAGATCCTTTAATGAAGCAGATGAAGACCTTTCTTACAATATATAAAAGAATTTGAGGCTTATTGTACCCACAACTATCCCAGATCTCCTCAACAATGGTTGAGGTTAATTGGGCAGGCAGTTGGAGGGGTCAGTTCCGTCAAATGCAAGACTTAGTAATTAAAAAAGATGGAAATATTATTCAGTGAAAGAAAATAATACAAATGGCATAAAGAGGAGGAGCAAAAAGAAAGATGAACATAATTTACGCACATATCACGCTGCCTGTTTAGGAAAGGAGATGAGATTCATTCGCATGTTGCTTTGCGACTAAGGCAATTGGCCGCGAAGGATGGCGATCGATCAGGGCTTGAATGCGCGAGGATAAGTGCGATTAGCAGAAAGACTTTGAAGTGAAGGCCTCAGTGACTTAGTGTTTTGTTTTACCAACGATATGTAGAAAAAAAGAGATGCAATAAATATGTTATGCTGTAGCTCACCCAACCCATTGATCCTTTAACACAGGGCATTGCAAATACGTTACTACCGTCCGTGGGACAAGTAATTGGTGAAGAACTGGCAGATGAATGAACGAATAGGAGATAGCGGTGTTACCACGTGACAGTAGAGCATCCTTCCAGTGCTTTCTTTCTATAGAGATACACAATGAGGAATTTTTGAACCATGGAAGCTAGCTGCGACCGGAGCTCTGATCAGTCCTCAATGACCATAAAAGGTATTAATAATGAGGCGCATGATGAGGAAGACTGTGTCAGTCTAAATGCCATATTGTTGAGTCAGTGTACGTGTTCCATTTAGAATCTACGAAGTTACAGTCTGTCATATCTGGTGTTTCCTATGTGCCAAAAGTAATCCATAATGAGCAGAACCATTACCCAAACCAGAGGTGTGATGAGAAGAAGAGGTGAGCCGTAAGCGTGATACGATATATAAATGAAGATGACAATAATAGGAAGATGAGATTATAACAGGGCCCATACATAAAGGCGTATTCATAATAGAAAATTTATAGATCTCAGTAGGTATCAATTATATATTACTACATAGTATAATTAAATGGTACCTCTGTTTGAAGTTCTAGTTGACATTATATGGACATGTCAATGTGAAGTAATTAGTTTAATATAAGTATATATACTTGAAATTATTATTCATACCTTATATGCGAAATAGACATAAGGACATAATAAAAGAAGGACTTTATGTTAGGAATATTCATTAAAGGCTTTTTGCTCTCGTAAGACCCAGAAATGAAAATTTCTTAGAACTTGTTCGTATTCAGTATATATCTATAATATATATAATTATATATATGTTTACCCTTGATTGGAGTATGAGTTCATATCCAGGGAACTCGATGTCATAGTGTCATAGGGAGATAAAGAAGAGTTCCCCGCGAACTCAAGAAAGAAATGTTTATTACAATAAAAATGAATTAGTTATTTATCTGTATAATTATATATAATATAAGGTGACATATCAAATTAATACACACTAGAAAGTTGCATTCCAAGCGATCTCTTTAGTTATAGCCTCACGTAATCAAGTAAAATCAAGATATGGAACCGCTCACGCGTCAGCGCGGGGAAACGTAAGAAACTCAAGACCGTTTCTTGGACTGCTGCTGCGTTCGTGGCTGTCAATACTATAGCACACTGTGTGGATGGTGCCGCGGTGTTTCCAAGTGGTCGTGAGTGAAATAGAACGCTATCGCAAATACTTTCGCGCCGAAAAAAAAATAATCCAATTCTTTCAAATCGGTATGCTCCACCCAAGATTGTTGAGCACTAGTCTCTACTCGGAAATCCCCGGTCAATACAGAAAATAGGAAAAGGCTCCTTTATCGAATACAAAGATTGTACCTGTAGAAGGTGATTTAGGAATAGTGTCTGTTAGACTTTGTCAAGGTAAGGTGGATCCACTCATAGTGTGTGTGGCTTTTAAGGAAAATAGCTCAGGGTTTTATGGATGTTTGGTTGATAGTGGTTTGAGTATTAGTTTAATTAGTTCCGATGTTGTAAAAGAATGGCCAGATGTCAAGTTGTTGGAAATACACTGCAAACACCGAAAGGGTGTTAAATATTATAGATCAATTTCGTCTTACTAATATCTTTAATTCCAGAGTTTTTTATATTTTTAAAAAATGTTGAAATTAGGGTACAAATTTCCTTCGTACTGAACTTTTAGTTCATTAGATACAAAACCCATATTTAATAAATTATGTATGATGATGTGATTATACGCGTACTCTCGTCTCTTAAACCATGCTTGAATCGTTTGTTGGATCGAGTTTCCTGCTTGAAATATAGATGGCTTAACACATAAGTGTTGTAGGGATCTGTGTTAATACCTCTTATAATAGTGAATGTAAGCTTTATATTAACTAGATTGTTCCGAGCGAAAACTTTCTGATATAGTCTAAATAGACCGCTAGAATTATGAGTGAAGACTCCGATAGGACTTTGCGGCATGTAGGTGAGCTTGCGGATTCACTCACTACTTTTGTGTTTACAGCTGATTAGTTCTCACTTATCCACTGCGTTAAAATGATATAGGCCCCCAGTGTGTCGTGTAGAGGGTCTTTGTTTGTTGGATCACTTAAACACGATATTGTCTTTTTACATATTGTTACGTCAAATGATGTTTGGTGGAGGTTGCATTTAGATTACAAGTTGTTTGATTACGGGTAATAGCAAAAAATCTAACAATAAATGAAATAAAAGATTAGCCCTATATTACTATGCTAGAAGTGGTTTCTTTAAAAAATGAATTTTTTTAATTAAAAAAACGAGGTAATCGTGGATTTAGATGCCTGGTGAGAGTTCAAAAAGTCGTCAAAATTTTGGGCGGAGGGGGAATCGGAACCACCTTATTTAAATTCGTATTTTTATTTATATTAATTGACATTTTCCATATACTTATTCCGAATATCCAATTTAATATTTAGTGCAATGTTTAAGTATTATATAATTATAAGATAGATAAAATTGCTAGTTATACGTAAAGACGAATCTTAACAGATGGTCGAGTCACCCTCAATGGTGTTCGCTTCACCCTCCACGTTCAAGGCCTGATCGGCGTTATTCAAACTTTATAAAACTTTTATTATTAGAATACATATTATTTTTTGTGTGCTTATGCCCGACGATATAGGGCCGTGATCTTACAAAAAAAAAAAATTTACCAAAAAAGTAGGAGCCGGAGCCGGAGAGCCCACAGTATATACCTAAAAGTGGTCCGCGTCACCCCCCCCCCGACGCTATATATATATAATTATATATATTATATAAAATTATAATATATATTATATATATAATATATTTATAATTATATATATATATATATATTCATAATTTGGAAAAGATGGAAACAATATTTTATCATCACCACCATTTGATTTTCAACCAAATGTGAGTATGAATATTAAGTGTGGGAAGCCCATAATGTGTATTATATAATATATATAAAGCGTAGAGTATATATATTATATTGCCGTAACAATAGTAGAAAATTTTTTCCGCAACGCAAAGGAGTTTTGAATTAAGATGATTGTGGACAAACATACGCGTTTTATGAGATAAGTAATATATATATAATCTTCATCTTTTGTAATGTATAGTTGCCTACATCTACAGACTTGAACTAGATCAAAAAACTTTAGCCATAGCAATTTTATTAGAATATTGAAAACATCTTAGTATAATATAAGTGTTACATTATATAAAATACATCATGATATATAATGATATATATATACTATTATATATATATATATTTATATATGTGATATATAAAAATATTTATAGTATTATATATATATAAGTATATATATATATACTGATATGATATGTATAGTATAGAGTATATATATATTATTACTAACTAAAGGGCAGTCTTGAAATATTGCTTCTTGTGGAGCCCCAATTATTGCACCCCCTGAGCCAAATGACAAATAATCTATTTAACTTTCTGCCGCCATAGAGCCAATTTTGATGGGAAAAAAGGAACAAACTGTTAGCTTTTTTCTGAGACTTCTTAAACGTCGTTTTGGAGATTAGATTTCTGTGTTCTGTGTCAGTCTTTTGGAATTCATTTCTCCAAACTATGTTTTTGACACTTTGGCTTAAACTTCTACAATTTTTCGAAATGACTTCAAACTTGAAATATGCCAAGATGGGTCTTACCTGCAAAATGTACGCAATAGTTTTTTGATTTTTGTAAAATTGTGTTCGCTATGTCAAAATTCAAAATCCACAAGTTTTAATTTGATAGCGTTTGTTTAAAATGTGATAAATCATGTGCCTTCCCCTAGATATTTTTCTTCTTCATGCTCTCCGATTGGAATGAAGAGTTTCAATATGCATATGTGTCGAATATTTAGAGAACAGAAAATTTAATAGATTTAGCGCTTGATGGAGATTACAGAAGAAATTATTGTGAGTGAAAAGACAAAAATGTTTCATCTCGTGACCCGACTATATAAGCCTCGAAAAATTTAATCTTCAGAGGCAATAAAGTAGTACACACAATATAAATAAACTATCACTTTCCCAAAAAAATGAACACATTTATTCTCTCGGGAGAATAAGTGAAATAGGTCCACTCTCTTTTCCATTAAAAGTGGTGAAGCCGACCGGTACCCTCCCGCAGCTATGTCTAACGTTCAAATGTCATTTAGCTTTAGAGATAAAACTTGCTTTCTATTTGTTATGGCAACAATCTGACCTTAAAAAAAAGCTAAGGTGATTGTAAGCCAACATCAAAGAAATTTCAAAATTTCTTCCAAATAGCTCGTTTTGTAATCTCCCTGTGTTCTCTACAAAGAACATCAAATCACTAAATAAAGACTTACAGTCGATTTACATATAATAAAGTAGTATGGAAATGTATACTAAGTAAAAAATTTGCTCATCGCTAACCAATGACTGTAGATTAGAAGCCTGACCAATTTTCAAATACCAAATAGCATGAGGAAAGAAAAGTATATTAACCAGGTGATCCCCCATTGGGAGCCAAACAGTATACGCTTGATTTTCATTTTTAAAAACCAAATGAGTGGTTTTGAATTTTGATATGCCTGAGCCACAAATTGTAAAAAAAGATTGCAAAAACAGCATATTATCCTTCTATGCATTTTTCCCTTTTGCCCAATGGTAATGGACTCATACACCGGATTATATACTCAAGTTGAAGCATTTCGAACGAAATTATAGTTAAAAGATTGATTGGAAAGGACGCAAGTCCCCAAAAACATAGTTTCTCAAAGAATGAGAAATTCTGAAAGAATGACGACAGACAAGAAACAAACTCAAAATGACGTTTTTGTTGTCAGAAAAAGCTAACAGTTTGTGTACTTTGTACCTAAAATTTAGCTCGTAAAGTTCACATTTTCTGCACGTCCAACAATTTTATTCAGGTCGAGAGGGGTGAGAACTTGGGCTCAGTCCGAAGCAAATTATAACAATTTAGCCAGTAATGTAACATAATTCGCAGGTACTCTTTAAATAAAAAGATAAAACAGATATCATTTTCTTTCATTATAAAGAGATTTTTTCCTTAATTGTATTTCTCAATGAGCAAAGTGAGATTAGATAATTGCTCCTTCCGCGTCTTAAATTAGTGTCAGTACGGGTATGATACACACCTCTAAAACGCGAGCTCTGTAAATCTTTCATTTGGTAGAAATTGGAAAGAAGTCATGTTTTGGAGGCCCGTTTCAAAGAGATAGCGCATGGAAATATTTTTTTTGAAGTTCATGTATGAAGTACACTATATTGTATATATTGATAGAAACACCTTATGTATCGAAGTACATATATAATAAATGATATCATTAATAGCACTATGGTTTTAGTAATACATATAACATTATATAAAGGTTTAAATTATTAAAAAAACCAAAGTAAGTTAACTCACCTATTATTGTGAGTGGTTTGCATATGAGGTTGATTTCTTGGGACACCGTATTTCCAGCAAAGGTTTACTACCTCTAGAGTAATAATAATAATAACAAACTATAATAATTCTTACTTATTATATAATAATGTAGAGTTGAATATATTATAATTAAGAATTCTAACCTACTATATTATTATATCCCTCCTCAACGGTAAATATTTATTTATAATAACATCTGCGTTAAATAAATATTTATTTGATATATAGTATAATATTAGGGTATATCATATTGAGCTATAGATTTGATGTTATAGAATTTTCATATAAGAAGGTCATTATTTATAACTACCTATTATTGCATGACTCAGATTGGTATAGTAATAATATAAATCCAATTATAATATATCCTATGTATAATATCTAAAAAACAGTATAGTGAATAAAGTTTATTAGGTTTATACTTAATTATTGTTTATGGATCACAATAATATAAAGAATGTCATAATGCAAACCTTATACTTATGTAAGATAATTTAAAGCTAATTAAATGACCACTTAGTGATTGAGACCTATATACTTTCATTTTTGGTAGTGATTATCCCAATTATAATGATCATAACTAGCTATAACCCCAATGTAGGTAAGTATGGCTATATATATATTTATAATACTTATTATATATATATAATTATATATATTATATATATATATGTAGTGTAAATAGGTATACTTTATAATATCTACAACTATTATATACATTTATTTATGGCAGCTATATATAATATATAATATATTAAATATATAATTAATACTGATGATATAAGGTAAATATGTTATCTATATCTCCTAATTCTATAATGATATATTGAATAGTGATATTTGAAAGAAAGCTTCACTAATTATGCTTTATATATCTCTATGTGCTTTTAACGTATGTGTATCAGTATAGTATATATAGGCATAGTTATATCCCATAAGAGAATAAATATTATATTAGTGATATATATATAATTATAATGATAATAACAAAGAACTTAGACTATGCATGCGATGGGCCATAGTATCAAATATCATTTGATAAACTATACAATTATCCTGTTATTGTATATATAGGTATATGATTAGTTCGCACTATTATAAATAGCATCTGCCAGGTATTACTTCATTTTTCCAATTAATCTAATTGACTGATTTTATTTATAATTTGCTAATTGGCAACTCGTGAGTTCGTGCAGTGTGAACGCTAACTTGCTTGGGAGGTAGAGCAGTCGACGCTTTCGACTAAGCTCTTCAAATCTAGAAGCTTTTATTACTCATCTTCTGAGCTTTCTGAAAAATGACTTGTGAAGTTAGTAATGGGATGGTTGTAGGTTCATTCACTTAAATATTTCAGATGTTCCTTTTACTTTCTTGAACTTCCTGCAACCCCTTTGAATTACAAAAATGACCAACCTCGTGTGCAAATGTGGCAGATTAGGCCTTTGTGCGGGTTTGATCTCAGGCTTGGTCTCACGCCTGTTATAACTCAATGATCAATAGTGAAGAGACTGTTCCAAGGCTAGTAGAATATCATGTTGATCAAATTGTGAACATGATAGTAGAAAATAACTTTGTCACCATTAGCTAGCGTAACATAACCATAATAGGAGTGTTTATGTATTTAGCTGTGTTAAGCCCGTTCCGCCTATCCATGAAATTAAAACTATGGGTCGGTTATATAGGTTGGTGTTGCAGGAAGGAGCGAGAATTGACATTATCATGGGATAAATATGGATAATTTCCAAGAATTGAGTGCCAAATCCTGGCATAAAGAGCAGAGGTTAAGTAAAATTCTTAAGAAGAAGTTGCAATTCAGAGAAAGTGTTTCCTGAGGGTTAATGGAGAAGGAAGTATCGTCCTTAAGTTTCTAAGCGATAGAGACTTGTGCCCTTATTGTGAAAGTGATATTTACGTCATGTATGTCAACCATCCGCACACAAACAACAACAAATCACAATAATGTAAATTTATCTGTCAGGTTTCAAAAATCCTTTTTCTGGAATCATTCGAACGCTAACTCTCATCTCGGAAAAAAGTTAATCCGACCCGCTCAAAGTATCCAACTCTCCAAGGGAACACACGGTGACCAAAAGTGAAAACCGACTTCACAGGAAGTTCGCTTGCTGTGATAAGTTTTCAAAGTGTAACAATCGTGAACCTCTCCTCGATAACACGTATGACTGGTCTCGATAGAAGAATCTTTTGCTCGCAAACCCTTTTTTAATCAAAAGTATGTTGATCACAATTGATTATGGAAGAGGAACTACATGTACACCTCCGACCCTTTTTTCAAAATGGTTCATGGGAAGTCAGATACGTATGACAGTGATTGTTATTTGAGCTGTCTTAGCGGCATTCATTACAATTACTTGAAGAAGTCTCAGGACGTTTAGAATTTGCTATAAAGCCAAAAGGGAATATAGTGAAAATGAAAGAAAGTACCACCACTCATGTAAAATGGAGTACCGCCACTCACATAAGTAAAATACCACCACTCATGGAAAAGGAAAGTTACCACTCCCACTCCATCGGATAACAATAAGTTACCGACCACTCCTTAACAAAGAAATACTCCCGACTCGACTCCATCACCCAGTGCCACCCACTCTGAATTAGGAAGCTACCCACCTCAACATCTCAATGGCCCCAAAATGGCCACCACTCATGATTTCGTTTTAAGTGTGATTGTGGGAGGATAGCAAGGCTAGTTGACATGTAGAAGACCTGGACACATTCACCAAGATGGGAATTCTCGAATGGTGTAACCATCTTTGCGGTGTTTTAAAAATACAAGCGAAACCTCTACTAATTTTTTTATCCCTAAAATGTCACACATTTCTCTCTAACTTTTATAATGTAATGTTATTTTTTTTTTTTTAATAAAACTTTCATATAAAATTATATAATAATATACCATTAAAATGAATTTGAAGTTGATAACGTTAGGAATAACTAATCAAGCTTCATGGAATTGTTTTTTCTTTTCACTTATTTCTCTCCTTTTAATTCTCTATACTTTATTTTCTCTACACCCCCCCCACTCAGCAAAAATAGTACAGATGAGAACAGATAGTGTTCACGGAGCTGAGACCTTATATGTACATCTCAAGAAATAAACATTAGAAAGGCAGTTCATAAAATTAAATAAATTAGTAGGTCATGTCTAAAACGACTGGTCTTAAAAACAAGCTTTTAAATTGAAAAGAAGATAAATTCCATATTAAGACATATGCCTCATTAAAAATTTGATATGCAAAACCTAAAGAACAATTTTTATTAAACTAAAGAACCATTTTTACTATACAATACTAAAAACTAAAATGAATCATTTATTAAACAAACCTATACCTATCCATTTTCATAAAGATATAATTCAACACGTATAATTGTTAATTTTACAGATTTACAAAAAAAAATAATAAAATAAAAAAAACAAAAAAATAAACAAAAAAAATACAAAGAAAAAAAATAAAAGAAGTTATGAAAAAAGATAAAACATACAAAAAGAATGTGAAACCAGTAAAAAAAAAAAAAAAAAAATAATAAACTACTATAATATTTTCAATACATATAAAGGTACTCAAAATATATATAAATCATATATATATATATATAATATTAATAATATACCCTAAAACTTCACCCCTGAATAACATTGCTCAATATACTCTATATTAATAGCAAAAAATTCCTACTTTCAATGAAAAACTTACTCATATTAGGTCTATACACTTCTCCCTAAAATTTCAACTAAAACTAACACGGGTAAAATTACATATGACTGACGCTCAAATTAACTACCTAAATCTTACTATTAATCACTAAATCACAACATCAACATAAGTTTTTCATTTATATATTAAAAGCATGTAACAAATTTTCATAACAACCACGAAACACTACCCAAAAAAATCTTAACTATATCAAAAAAAATAATGTATAACATTTTAGACCTTAGAGTCTAAATTGATATTTTTCGAAGTAAATATAACAACAAAGGAAAAAAAGAATACTAATTACTGGGAGAACTATAGAGAAATTAATTCCATCGCAATACTATAAACATCAATCTCTTACCAAGGACGTATTTCGCCACAACAATAAAACAAAACACAAAAATTATAAAAGCAAAGAAAAATTTATACTTTGCTAGGAGTTATGAAAAAAAAAAACGAGAATTCCACCTCATTACTGACCTGATAATTCCTCTATCACTATCCCAAACAACATATAATTCAGATATACGGTATACTTTAGTGATGTATAATAAACATTATTAGCTAACATCTCATCTAGTCAATAAACCATAACCACACTACTCTTATACCTCC
>JABUQX010055123.1:2500-17500 GCA_015478945.1 Trachelipus rathkii
CAAATCTGGAAATCTGTATACAAACGTATAATAAACCTAGTAAGGTATCTCATTCTATGTTAACGAGCCCTTACAACTTGATTTTGAGATTTTCAGAGCCCTGAAATTTTTTTGAGGAACCCCTGATTGGTTTCCATGCGATAAAAGAAGAAATAAAGGAGAGACATATGGAATGCATAAGAGAAGACGGGGAAAGGGAGAATAAAGAAAAGAACAAGTCAAAGATGGAGATGCCACATGATGAGGTGCATTACATCGCGTAATTTGCCGGGCCCAGAATTGAAATCTGCATACAAACGTATAATAGACAGAATAATATGTCCATGATTATGTTAATGAATACATCGAGTTTTATTTTTATTAATGGGTTCAGAACCCTCAAGGATGTCTAAGGACACCTTTAAGTGGATCCCGTACGAAAAAAAATAAGAAATAAACGAGAGACTTGTGGAATGCATAAAAGATAAAGACGGAAAAATTAAGAAGCAGGAATAAAAATATCACCGGAGTCTTTGCCGGAACCAGATTTGAAATCTGATTACAAATATAATAAACCGAGTAGGATAACTTTACCTATGTTTTCGGACACATAGAACGTGATTTTATGAGGTACGGAATCATCATGGGTGTCTGAGAGACCCCACGAAGGAGCTTCCTGGAGAAAAAAAAAAATAAATAAAGTACGGAGTATATAGCAGATAAAGAATTCGGAATCCTTGAAGGAGGCGTCCTCCTGAGTGGAAGCCGAATGGTAGTTTAGAGGAAGGTGAGAAAGAGTAGTACGGAGCGTGTATCAAAATTTGCTTTCGACTTGCGTTGACGAAGAAATAAATAGAAGTCAGAGATTGAGAAAGTACATAATGAGATGCAATGATCCTATAAACTCTTACCCCTGTAGAGGTTCTAAAAAAATTCTCCTTATTCTATAACGTAATAATGCTTTGTTTATCGGCTTCTAAGTTTAGATCGTACACTTTTACTAAATAAATAAATATATTAGTCATTAAACTATGAATTTAATAATTTGAATTACTCAATTTTCTTTCTAAGCAGATACATTCATATTTTAATTTATTTTCATTTCATCTATTATTTAAACCATATTTTTTTTAAACTGAGATGTTAAGACTTTGTTTAAAGTTTTTTTTTTATTTTTAGAAAACCTGTTTCGTTATTAAAAAGTTTTTTTAAATATATGTTTTAACTAAAAAAAAGGGTAATTTTTTATTAAAAATATATACTTTTATTAGCTCTTAGGTGGTAGAGCAGTGTCGTAAAAACCCCAGCCCAACCCTCCCATGCAAAAACGCGCTATTGTTTTACTGGTTTAAGGTTATATTTGAAGCACTACATTTTGGTACAGAACATACTGGTAGACAGATGAGTAAGTTTCCAACTGTCAGTAGAATATATGCAGTAAAAACTTGTTTTTACTGATGAACATTTGTACAAAATTATTAAAAACCTGTTCAGTTTTATCGACGCAAGCCTATTTCTCCATTTTTAGAGTATTTTTCTTTTTAAAAATATTGGAATTAATCAAAATAAATTGAAACACTTTGAAACTATTTGAATCAAACTAACCACCAGCAGATGGCGTTAGTATGATATGCTGTTAATAGTAGCAGAATGGATGGTAACGCGATATTTGCGGCGGTGGCCTGGATAATCAAACATTGTTTTGATTCCCATGAAGGTAATGTTAATCAAACCATAATGGATGCATAAGAGAAGATGTGTTGTTATAGGAAAAGAAAGAAACAGAAGAAGTCAGACGAAACAGAGAAGAGTGTCACTTATCAGAATGGCAGGAGGACGGGATGCCGAGTTGAACTCTGATTACAAACATACTTAATGGAAATGAGATGTTGTTCTTATAAGTTAAACGTGAACCAATAGAAACTCCGGAATTGTTGATTTAATAGGTTTCCCAAGTGGTTAATAAGGGATATTGTCTGTATACCCCTGAATGAGGTCTCAGAGAGAAAAAAAAAAATCAGAAAAAAAAGGAAAAAAGAAATAAAAAAACCAATATTAGAAAAAATGCTTTAACATGAAGTAGACGGAGGAACATGGTGAAGGAATGATCTTCATACGAACCAGAAACGGTAAGGTCGTCACACGGTTTAAGGACTTGAACCCTAAAATGGGGTTTTACCCCTTAAAGTAAATGAATTTCAGATATTAAGATAAATTACTGTTTTTATGGATCGAGTGAACGCTTGATTGTTAGTGTTGGATTTGTTGTAGCCGGACTATTGTTTTTCATTGTGTCGTGTGGGTGTTTGGGTAGCTTTGCGTTTTGTCGTTACCGGATTTCTTTGGTTTTGTTTGTTGTTCTGTCGCGTGGTGAGCTGTTTGTGGTAGTGAATTGCCGATGTATCTTGTGTGCCTGCGTCAACTAATATCATCTTTGTGGGGCTGGCATGCGCAGTATCTGTTGATGTAGTGTGCTCTTCCGCATCGTTGCCTTCGCGGACTGTGCTGGGGTTTGGGCCGCTTGGTGTGGGGTGGGTTGAAGGGGGGCGGGTGGCGGGTTGTGTTCCTGCGGTGCTAGGGGTGTGTGTGGCGGTGGTTTTGTGTGTGAGGTGTTATAGGGATATCGGATGAGCCGGTCTTGTTGTGTTTGGGGTTGGAGTGCGCTTGGTTTGGGTAGTTTCGTTCTTGGTTTGTTTGTGTTCTGCTTTTCTTGTTTGGTTTTTTGTTTTTCTCTTGTGTTGTTGCGTGCGCCCTCCTACACGTGAGGCTAAAGGTGAGAGCGATACGGACGCTAGTGTAGGGATGAAAGAGATTGTATATGAGTCAGTGGTCGGGCGGCTGTTCAGAAGGCCTCGCGGAATTGGAAGCGAAGCGAGGTCGATAAGAAGAGGGTGAGAGCCTGGTGTCAGGGATGATGAGGTTGGGTCTGATGCTGTCTCATTAAGGCGTTTATAGATGATTATGTAAGTAGAGGGTATGACGTGGTGGAGGTGGTTGTGCGCTACTTTGGGGCGCGAGCGGTCCAGTGCGTGTATGTAGCGACTAGGTGTTCGAGCGTAGGTTCTTGTAGCGTTACAGGTTTGAGTCGGTTGTGTGTTTTGCTTCTGTTCGGCTCTCGTGGTGTAGATATATATATATATACAGAGAAAAGAGATATAGTAGAAGAAGAAAATGATG
The DNA here is from genome assembly GCA_015478945.1 of Trachelipus rathkii. Lineage (NCBI taxonomy): Eukaryota > Metazoa > Arthropoda > Malacostraca > Isopoda > Trachelipodidae > Trachelipus > Trachelipus rathkii. Next base: position 5,657 of record JABUQX010055123.1, read on the forward strand.
ATGATTATGTTTATATATATATATATATAAATATTATTTATATTAATACTATATATATATATATATATATATATGTAGTATATATATATAATACTTATATTTATTATATATATATTATATGGTTATATATATATATATATATATATTATATTATAGTATGTAAATTATATATATATATATATAATAATATATATATATGATATATATTATATTATATAATTATTATCTACTCTATATATATATTATTATATATATATTTATTTATAATATATATATATATATTATATTAGTATATATATATATATATATATTATTACTATATATATATAGTATATATATATATATGGGTTAAAACCCATGAATAGGGAAATCATGTAAGTCATTAAGCATGCATGACACCAAGGTAACACAGCTTTGTGAGAGACAAATTTGCCAGTCTCCTGTGTACACCTCAGAACCCTTGGTAACCCCTCCTACGATTTCTCTTGTAACTACGCATTATTATGGCACTCCCCCCCTCATTGGGAGGGAATGCCAAAGAGAGGGAGGAGAAGCGGAGGGGAGACAGCCCGAAGCTTCTCTGAACTCGGGGTATTTTAGCTTTACTCTCGTCCTGAGAGGTTAGATTAGAATAGGGACTGTGCCATTTATTATTAAGTAGTGATTACGAGGATTATTAAGGTAATTATCTACGATTTAAGTGTGCATCTAATACCTTTCATTCATTGTGTGAAACATTTACTGTCCAAATCTCATTTACTGATTTAATAAAGCAATACACACATATATCTCTCATTTGAAACCGGCAGATTCATAGGGCCATACTTAAGATTCAGGAAGGGGGATCAAAGCGAGTTTGATCCGTTAACCCATTTTTGGTGAAAGCCCAGAGTGACAGGGAGCAGTGCCCCCTAATTTGGTGTCAGATTTAGTGCCAAATTGCTGAATTTCAAATTAATCAAAAAAAAAAAAAAATTTCTCGTTCCGTTATCTGCATATGGAAATGCTAAATCAGTACGAGAGATCTATAAATAAATAAGTGAGTGAGTCAATCTAATTGCAACGTGAAGAATTATACTCTTATATAAATCTTAAATATAAGATAGAAAGTCGTTGCTATCGAATAGAAAAAGTTCGTTATCGCGCCAGAGTTGGGAAATTTGAACCCCAAGCCATCTTAACCCTAACATTCAAAAGATTTTGGCGTGACTCTAAAAAACGACTCCTCAAAATATCCAAAAGAGTCAGAAACTTTTAGAGTCGAAACGATGGTCAGCACGAAGAAACTGAGTCAAAGGACTCTGACGAAGAACTCCTCACGATCAAATAGGGGAAAAGGGAAAACCCCTTCTCCCCAACTCCCTCAAACTCAAGGGGAGGATGCCGGGCCATCTGGTGTTACATCTGAAAGTGAGCCTGAGACGACGCCCAAAATTGCCCGCCAAAGTGGGAGAACAAAGCGTTCTGAATATAGGTCTCCCATAAAGACTTATAATCAATTAAGTTCTAATCAACTGCCCGTCTTCGATCCTTATGATGTAATCAACTGGCTCAGTGCCACGACCGCGATTTTTAAATTAAATCATATTGACGATCAACATGAACGAGTCCGATTATTGGCTCCAATATTACCAACCAATTTGGTATCCAAATTAAAATTCCCACTTCAAGAAGATGCCTACCGAATCCTTCTCGAAGACATAGAACGCACTTACCTCCCAGCTCTCCGAAATCGGATACGGGACGTCTTTAAGCAAGGCATGCATCCAGAAGAATTGCCAAGCGAATATTTAAACCGCGTAAAAAGCGTCCTTGGTAACAAGAGTTTTGAAGTCCTCATAGAACATAACCCAAAATTCGCATTAGACCTGTTCTTAGAGCAAATGCCTGTTAACATCCAGATGTCAGTCTACTCCCTCGCCGAAGAAAACGACTTGCTTCGTATGATCAAGGTGGCGGACGATTTGTATAAGAACTTTGTTCACAAAGACCGAAGAAATCAACCTTAAAGTTATGATCAAACTTGGAACTCTGTAAACACTGTGCGTACGCACATTGACAGACACGCCACAGGCGCTGTTGGCCCGAAAAGCACCGCGCCAAACCCGGTGCACAAACATGAAGCCACTTAGCCCAGCGACAACCATCTTTCGCACCAGCTGGCACAGCTGACGAACACTGTCTCGGCGCTGGCTGACACAGTCCAACATATGCTTCAAGGTCAGACACACACCGCTGAGAGAGGTAATTTGAGACGCGACAAGAGCCAATCTAGACAATCTCGATCAGCTGATAGTAATGGGTATACAAGCGCTTTCAACAACGCTGCGCAAAGCCTTTGTTATTATCATTCTAGGTACTTATATCTTGCCTATAAATTGAAGGGATTGAATGTCCTATACCCATTACTCATAACAATGGAACAGAACATAACAAATGCGGAAAACTAGAAATCCGATTGCTCACCACACCACCTCACTCTGGCAGTCGGGAAAAATCAGTGCAAAGGAGGAGAGTTTCCTTTCATCCTCAAATAAAAATCATCAACAATCATCGCAAGATGATAAATAATACTTTAAATAAATTCAGAAATCATATGTGCGAATGAAATGTGAAAATTATATGAAAGTAAAAACTATAAATACAATATAAAGTAGTCAATATACTCTATAATACAGCAATTATTCACTATGACTACACTACTACTATTACTACTACTACTACTCACTATAATAATATAATAAAATAATAAGTAAATAATAATAATAAGTATAATAATAATTATAAAATAATAATAATAAAAATTAGATGATTGTGAAATAATACCAATGAAAATCTTGAAACCATTAATTTAATAATAAAAATGACCAAGCTCTCAAAGCATCGAACCACCACGTGCTCGAATTTTGAAAATGAAAACAATGTGCGAAGTGACAATAAACGAGTTAAATGTGATAAGATCACTGAAAGTTGTGTGAATAGACTACCGTCATTGCTTGTAAAGGGGATGCATGCGCCCTATAGTGATAAAGACAACGAAAGACCCACTGGTAGTAGTAGTGCAAATTCTGAAAACATTTTAATCGATAAAAATATTGTTATAAATGATTCTTCTATCCTGAAATATTATGGTAAGCTACATGAGTCAAATATTATTACAACTGTCAGCCCTAAGCATGAGGGGTATGTATTTTTCACTCTAAATTTACCTAATAATATAGTTATGAACCAGATAAGAGACGGGATAAAACAAATAGCTTGTTCAACCCCATCAAAAGTGCTGATAACGATCGCTGTGGTGGCAGTAAAAATGTTACAGCCGATATGGCGTTGAACGATAGAGTTTGTGCAATCGACGATTTGATCTCTTATCAAGTTTATGACCGTATTAATAAGGTGAATTATTTAATTGATTCTGGTTCCTCAAAAAGCCTTCTGGCAGCAGGGGCGCGTGCAAATCACAGCCCACCTGTCGGGTTTATGTATGCTGCAAATAATACAAAAATAGCTATTTATGATATTAAAAGTATTGAAATTGACCTAGGTCTTGGTAGGAATATGTAGGACATTCTATGTAGGCAAATATTGAATTGATATTTAGGCTTGTCTTTTTATTAAAGACAATTTCAAATGGGGATCAATTTTAATAATGATTTACTGATAGATTCGGTTACAATAAAAGTCTTAAATTAAATAACATTAAATTTTAATGTTAAAATAGCGCAGAAACCTCTTCCCTATTCTCTATCATTTACTCCTCCTCCTAACATGTTGCATGTCCCTTCTAGTCCACTTCTTTTTAATTATATATTATTGCGATATATAAAGGCTATTTTTAGAAATTTTTAGTTTCCCAACATCACTAAAAATTAACAAATATCGATATGGCAGAAAATTTTGGAAAATATAAACACAAAATATGGAGAATGAGCACAGGACTGATAGATGGGCGGCAGGTACCTATGATGAAAGGGGCGCCTTATCCTGAAAAGTATTAATAGAACTGGCCAACTCTTATCCATATAAATTAAATGTCAGGGGACCCCCCATCTCACTCAGACCCCGCAAAATTCCCCACAAGCTCTACTCACAAACCAGAGCAGAATTTGACAATCTTGTGGCATGGAGTGTGAGACCTCCAACTCACGGTCTCCCGTCAGCGTCTTGATAAAGAGTGAGGGCGTGTGAGACCTTATATAGATTTAGAGAACTCAATAAGAGAGTGGAGGTCGAAACTTATGGCTTACCACATCTTACCGATGCAATGTTCACCCTGAAAGGGAGTAGGCTATATACTAAATTGGACTTAACACAATCGTACTATAGCATACCACTCCACGCTGATTCAGAGAAATACTTCACTATAACTTCCAACATGGGCTCTTATTCCTACCAATGTCTTCCCATGGGGTTTGTCTCCTCCCCATTTATTTTTCAGGCCTTCATTGATACCCTCTTACAGGGAATCCCAAACACCCACGCTTATATGGATGACGTCCTCATTCACACACAAACCGAAGAGGAGCACCTGATCCTGCTTGAAAAGGTACTGAAAAGATTACAATACTTCAACATCAGCGTCAACCCCAGTAAATGTCAAATATCGCAAACAGAAATCGATTATCTCGGTTATACAATTGACTAGGATGGCATAAGGCCGAATGGTGATATAATCAGTGAGATAATTGACACTCCAAAACCCAAAACTATCAAAGAATTAAGAAGTAATCTGGGGAAAGTTGGGTTCTATCGATCGTTCGTGGCGGTTTTCGCAAATATTACTGCGCCTCTCTATCATTACCTGAAAGGAAAACCTTATGGAAACCGTCGCATCAATTGGGACCCCTCAGGGGAAAAAGCTTTTAAAGAAAGCAAAGAGGCCATAAGAAACGCAAATACATTGACGTACCCAAGCCCCTCCAGTCCTTTTGATATCATAATCCACTCCACAGATACCGAAGCTGCAGCAGTCATTATATCAACTCCTGAAGAAGGAGGAAAACCCATAGCCTTTTATAGTACCATTTTAGCTCCAATTGAGCGGACATATGATTATGCTGGCAAGTTATTAGTGCTCTTAACTAAACTCTTAAAAAAGTACGGGTACCTTTTATCGGATAGACCATTAAAAATATTAATCCAACCAAGGGACCTGCTCCAGAAATACAACAAATGCAACGAGAGTAAGAATTACAATTTACGTGAAATCAGAAGTTTAAACCTCTTATTGGCTTATCAGGTGTCATGGGGTTTGATTACAAAGAAAACAAATCCCCTAAGTGAATACCTATTGCATAACCACATTGATAACGAAGCCGAAACCACTGCAAGTGCAATTGATAATTGCAATATGTCCGAAAAAGAGGAGGCGCTAGCTAAGCCCCGCCCCTCAAGTGCTCTGATTGGCTCAGACGCGAGTGAGCTGACCAATCCGGACGAGGCAAGAGAAAGTCAGACTGAAGAAGAAATAAACAAACCGACAAGTACCTTCACCATCGAAATTCCATCACCTGGTTTAAAGAGACGATATGCTCAGACCGCAAAAAATGTAGCTTGTGCCCAGATCGTAAATTCCTATGAAACGAAAAGGGTGGGACCTTTAAATGACCTCAAAGGACATTCTTCAAATATCTCCCATGGGAAAATTCCTGACGCAGTAACGAAAGGATTGAACGTAGAAGAAAGAAGAGAGATAGAAAAAAAGAACTTGGAACATTTTAATACCAATATAACTGAAATAAAAGTAGATGAATTAAAAGATGCTTTACCAGCAAACACACAAATAAATTTAATTAGAGAATGCAACGATGCTCATTTAGAACTGTTAAAGCGATTTAGAAAGGAAATTGAATACTTTGAAGTAAGTAAAGACCAAAATGATGATACATTTATAAAATCTCTATTAGAAGGAAACGAAAAGAGTTCATTGATTATTAAAAAGCAGGAGTTTTGGTTCAAAAAGAAAAAGATTTATTTATATGTTGATATATCATTAAATTATGCTCGAGTCATCATCCCAGGCCTCAAGGTTGCTGACCTCGTCAGGATGACCCACCTGCAGGGACACCTCGGCATTAATCGGTCTCACTGCATTAAAGGCCGATTTCGTGTTCGAGAACATGCATGGAAAGGTTAAATAGATAGTAAGATCATGTGCTCAATGTCAGGTGTCTAAGATTGGGCGGGGAATAAATCCCATTTGCGGCAAATACAGAGAAGTGACTTACAAGTTCGAAGTAATCCATGTAGATGTACTAAAGCTCCCCCCTGTCGGGGCTACAAGTATCTTTTAACACTTATTGACCGCTACTCTCACTATGTATGGGCTTTTCCGCTCAAGGACGCCACGAAAGAGACAATAGTTCAGACTTTGATAAACCAGCTAATTCCTCACTGTGGAATTCCCAGCCGAATAGTTTCAGATAACGGCGCCAACTTTACGTCACGCTTATTTGAGTGTGTGTGTAAGCTCTTAAGGATACTCCACTCGACCACAAGTACATGTAATGCTCAATCGAATGGGAAATGCGAACAAATAAACAAGATGATTGTCAACAGTATTAGAACTATGCTGGCCGAACCAACCATGAAAACACAAGAGTGGTTAGACATCCTACCTTTCGTCTTATTCGCCCTGAGGCTGGCCCCCATCACAGAGGGGGGTATCAGTCCCAGCAAGCTGGTGTATGGCCAGAATATAAACATCCCTGACGGTCTCATAAGCACTACTGCCACCAGCGGACCTAAATCATACGATACTTACATTGAAAGAATAACAGAATTAATGGCGAAATCCTTAGCTCAAAGAACAAATTTGCGAAATCGCAATATATTTCTTCCGAAGAATTTGAAAGAGGCAAAATTTCTACTGGTGAAGAATCAACAATACAACACAGGAAAATTGGCAGCCAAGTATCACGGCCCCTATAGGGTTGTCAAGATTACAAACAATAATGCTCACATCATCAAAGGGGATAAAGTAGTAGTCGAAAGTCTAAGAAATGTTAAAATCTTCTACGAACCAGTACTCGATCCTTCAATCCGAAAGAAAAATTCGGAATAAGAAGAAAATAGAGGAAGGAAATGGGGGGCCCAAAGGGAATAACTCTTGAGAAAAATAAGATAAAGACGATGATGTGGAAATTATACGAGTACAAATATTGTTAAAGGTATTATAATACATATATTGTCGTTCTTCCCTTTCATGTGTATATTTCACGTGCACTTCTTTCCTTTCCTATTCATTATGTATCCATTTGAGGGAGTGTTCGCAGGAACCTTTGGATATAAACAAAACCTTAAGCCTCACTAAAGATTTTGAGCCAAATGTTCCTGTCAACTGCCAAGGTCACCACAAAGGGATGGGCTAAAACCCATGAATAGGGAAATCGTGTAAGTCATTAAGCATGCATGACACCAAGGTAACACAGCTTTGTGAGAGACAAATTTGCCAGTCTCCTGTGTACACCTCAGAACCCTTGGTAACCCCTCCTACGATTCCTCTTGTAACTACGCATTATTATGGCACTCCCCCCTCATTGGGAGGGAATGCCAAAGAGAGGGAGGAGAAGCGGAGGGAGACGCCGAAGCTTCTCTGAACTGTATTTTAGCTTGTACTCTCGCCTAGAGGTAGATTAGAATAGGGAATGGCATTTATTTCATAAGTAAGAATTCGAGGATTATTAACGTAATTATCTACGAGTTAGGTGTGCATCTAATACCTTTCATTCATTGTGTGAAACATTAACTGTACACACTTCATTTACTGATTTAATAAACAATACACCATATATTTCTCATTTGAAACGGCCAGATTCATAGGCCATACTTTAAGATCAGGAACGACACAGCGAGTTTGATCGTTAACCCATATATATATATATATATATATATATAGTAATTATATTATATAATATATATATATATATATTATATATATATATATATATAATCTTATATATTAATATATATATATAGTATATAGTATTTATATATATATATATATATATATATATATATATATTATATATGATAATATATAATATTATAGTTATACTATATATATATATATATATATATATAGTGTATATATATTAATATATTATATATATATTATATAGTATATATCTATTATATAGAGTATTGTAATATATGGTTCATCGTGAGCTGGGAATGGCTCAGCGTTCTCTGAAGTCATGAAATTTTAGGTTATGTATTTACAATCTGTTTAAATTTTCATGTCTAGGGTAAAAAAATTTATAAATCTCTTTAAAATCTTTCATTTGAAAGTGAAGAGTTGATGTTTAAATTTATTTCCTTTTAATAATTATAGTTATATTATATATATTAATATTATATATAGTGTATTATAATATTAATATATATATATATATATGTATATATATATTATATAATATATATCTTAGTATGTTATTATATATATAAATATATATTTATATTTATATTATAAATATTATATATATATATATACATATATTCTTATCATTAGATTTATAGAAATAACTTTCTGATAATATTTTATAAATAATATACGAATATATATACTATATATAGAGAGTAGAGAGAGAGAGGAGAGAGAGAGAGAGAGAGAGAGAGAGTGAGAGAGAGATGAGGGAGAGAGAGAAGAGAGAGAGAGAGAGGAAAGAGAGAAGAGAGAAGAGAGAGAGGAGAGGGAGAGAGAGAGAGGAAGAGAGAGAGAGAGAGAGAGAGAGAGAGAGGAGAAAGAGAGAGAGAGAGAGTAGAGAGCCAAGGTAAGGAGTGAAACAACAGAATATTTTGTCATTTTTGTACTTTCATTAAACTTTATCCGTTTAATAATATTTTTTTTTTTAAGGGCATAATTCAGCGAAAGGGCCAGGAAGAATTTATCTCGACAGTATGAACTTACAGAAAAACCAAACTACATATTTGGAATCATCATATAAAGCTTATTAACAGGAATGTAGAAAAAAAAACTCGAAAAGTGACACTTAAGTAAACAATACATATTTGGAATCATCGTATAAAGCTTATTATATGTAAAGACTTTTCGTCCCCCCTCTCCCATCGGCTCGAGCCCCCTAAAAATTGAAGTTCAAGAAAACTATTTCCATTAGGGGCTCGAGCCGATGGGTGGGACGAGGGGGGGACTTCGTCCCCCCGTCGTCACTAGAATCCGAGAGAACGCCCGATCCTGGTATCAAGGGTCTACTTGGGTAATATTGTTAGTTATTTAAATATAAACAACAATTGCATATAATAAAGCATTTATAGCTGATTCCAAATATGTATTTATTTTTCTGTATGTGTCGTATTTTCGAAAAATTTTTTACATTCTGATAATAAGCTTTATACGCTTGATTCCAAATATGTAATTGGTTTTCTTGTAAGTGTCATATCTTTTCATGATAATTCTCCTGGCTCTTTCTGATATTTATGCCTTTTTAAGTATATATATATATATATATATAATATATATATTATATAGATAGTATATTAATATATATTAATATACGTATATATATATATATATTTAATATATATATATATTATGATATATATAATATATATAGTATACCGGAATATATTTAGATATATATCTAGTTATTTGTAAACACGTATTTATCATTTCATTTTTTAATAATAAAACGTAATGTCATTTTATTGTTGTGGAACGAAATTGTACTAGGGAAAATATATTAATGAACCATATGCAATCGAAATAAGTTCATACAATCTTTTAAATAAAAAATTTAATAAAAAGGAAAGAATCTGAGCTTCACACCAAAAGCAATTTGGTCATTTATTCGGCAATTTTTTAACATTTTCAGCAATAAAAAAATAAGCGCAAGAATGCGAGCGTCCAGCTCACATATACCATATATATAGTATATAAAACTATATAAAAAAAAAAAAAAAAAAAAATATAAATATATTTTTTATATATATATTATATATATTATATATATATATATATATATTAATATAATTAAATATATATATAAGTATATATTATATATATATATATATATATATAATATAATATATATATGATGGATATTATATATATATATAGTATCATATATGTATAATAGTATATATATATTGTATATCATATATATATATATATATATAGTTATATATATTATATATATAAATATATATATATATATATATATTATAATATATATATATATAATAATAATTATCTAATTAGAATAATAATATATATAGATATATAATATATATATATATTATATGATATATATATTATATATATGTATATATATTATAAATATGTTATTATATGTATATAAAAAAATACCTTATATAATATATACTATATATTATATAATATAAATATTGCGTGACTGCACAAACTTCCAGGTTTTTCACAACTTAATTAGTAAATACAGCCTCCGAACACGCACGTCAGGGCATGTACTTAAAAAACTATAACAGCTACAGGAAAATAAATACATTTTATTAATCAGAAGACATTTTTTATAAATGAATTAAAATAAAAATAATAAACTAACCTTCGGAAAATTTAAAATTGTTAGAAATGATGAAAAATTGAATGATTTCGTAAGTACGAAGGAGTCTAAAGCTCCGAGAGAGCGAAAAAGCTGCCAAATGTTGAATTTTCTTTTTTTTAACTAAAGAATACCCTAAGGTAAACCTTAAAGATGGCAGAGTCGGAGTTTCTCGGCCTACCTGGGGACGACGGGGGGGGGACTTCGTTCCCCCCTCTGTTCCTCCGTCGGCCTCGAACCCCCTAAAAAGGATAGAAAAAGAAAAAATAACACTCCAGAGCAAATAAAAAAGAAACACTATTTGGTAACACTCTCGCACACGTGTACTACTACGCACGTTGAAAGGTATAATGAGATGAGTTTCGAGTGTCTGTCAGTATGCTATGTTATACTAATATTATAGAATGAAAATTTCCATAATATTAGAAATAAAATATTGATTTAAGTGATTTTAATGTTGTCAATGTGATGAAAATTGGAAATTGTTAGCAGAAGATCCAAAAATGTTATTTATTTTTCCTGTAGATGTTATAGTTTTTTAGTTACATGCCTGACTCTTTCGGGAGGCTGGCCAGTAATTACTTTTAATAATAAAATTAAAATTATATCTCTTTGCAGGAAAAGACTCAAAAATAATTAAATAAATTTGTATACTTAATAAATTAAAATTTTTAAAAAAATTGAAAAATTATTAATTAATTTGCAAATGTAATTAAAAAACTTTGACATTTGTTTATTCAGAAAATTTTTGGTTAATAAATACTGAATTCTGAATTTTATCATTCGCGTTTCAGTTGTCTATTATGTTAGAAGTATATAATGTACTTAATATATATAGATATATAAATATATAAGTATACTATATATATATATGATATATATATAGTATATAGTATAATAATATATATATAATATTATTATGCAGGGTGGTAAAAAAATCATAATGATTTAAATCAGCTGATTTTTTTTACGTGATTTTTTTTTTTTTATAGAAAAAATCATGATTTTCTTTGATTTTTTTGATTTTTTGATTTTTTAGACAAATTTTTTTTCCTAAATTAATAATTAGGCCTAGTTATCACCTGATTAATGATTAGTAGACTGAAATAACAAAACCAGAAATTCAAATGAAACTTGTCGAATCATTTTTAATAAAGAATATAAATAAATAAATATTTATATTTATATAGTTTATATATAATATTAAAATAACTTAATTAAACTAATATAATAAATTAATTTACTCTTATAAAATAGATAAAAGAAATTATTTAATAATTTTATGAAATAATGATTAAAAAAGCAATTT
>JABUQX010055123.1:25000-30000 GCA_015478945.1 Trachelipus rathkii
AATTCTGCAAACAAATAAAGGTTTTAACTTTAAAAGAAAAGGAATGAACAACCAACAACGTGTCTCTTTTACTCGAATGGCCCAACCCCAGGAAGAGGAAGACAATTTTTTCTATTATGACGACGCGGAAGAAGATTAGAAAAAAGAGGAAGAAGAAGATAAGGTTTCAATACAACATAATTGAAATTTTTAAAAGTGAAAATTCAGATAAAGCCCAGCCTATCGTCTTCTCCAAAGCCCCATGCACACTCCTAGCGTTTCTGATCCTATATCTTCTCCTGTTCACACACCCTCTAAGGGCACATCTCCTCCACACATTTCTCCTCTTTCGGATAACACTTTTATTCCTCAAAGTGAGCCAGAGGAAAGTGTTATCCGTGGCTGTCTCAATGTTAACATTGAGACATCTTCTGCCCATGTCATTACTAAAAATCAAATGGATTCATTTGATAATGCTAATCATTACAATAATTTTAAAACTTTTAATAAGTGTTATACAAATTTTAAGTTAGGTTCAATTTTATGAACGTTGAGCTCTAAATAAAAATCTTTGCAATAAATTAATGCAGAATATTAAAATATATGCATGGTTAAATGATACTACTATCGGAAGTCCGGTAGATATTATGATCTGTGGTGGTCCTAATGAAAACATTAAGGCAACCACACTTATCAATAAGTTCAAAATGAAAATAATGTGAAACCAAATGCAGGATCCATTAAAGATTTTTGCAAAGAGCATGAATCTGGAAATATAAAAATGTTTTCCGCTCCTGCATCCGACAATTTGAGCTCTCTCACCCAATTTCTTCAAACACCATTGCTTACCTCTCAACTAGTAGAGAATACTAACTCTTCGCATCTTCTTACAACATCCTCTACTTCAGCATCCTACCCTATGAGCTCACTCAATCCCTTTCTTCCTATACCATTGCTTAATTAACACGATCCCAGCAAATACTACTGTTTCTTAACATGCTTTTTATAGCATCCTGTTTCCCCACAATCCATCTTAGCAGTTCTCTTAACCACTTTCTTACCCCCTCAAACCTTACTTTGCACCCATTAGATTACGCTACTTCTTGGCATGCTCTAACAACATCACCTAGCTCTATAACCTATGATAACAATTCTCTCAACCCCTTTCCTTCCTACACCACAACCTACCTCGCACCTAGTAGATCACACTAATCTCATGGATGTACAAATAACATCCACTATTCCTACTAACTATAATATGAGCCTTTCAACCCATTTCTTTCTACATCACAACCTACCTCGCACCTAGTAGAGAATGCTACCTCTAAGCCGCGCTAACAGCACCCCCTGTCCCCATAACCGACACTAGGTTTTCTCTCACTTACTCACCTCTTACACCCTCCCCTACCTCAAACCTGGGAAACAGTTTTGAAACTATGAACGCATTACCAGCACCAGTTTTACTGGCAGAAGAAAACACATTAACCCGTTCCATTTCGAATTTGGAAACCATTTCAAACCCCATCCATGGAACACTACTCCCATAACCTCCCATCCTCACTACCTCTCCTCAAACCTCTCAACCTATCAATGTTCAGCACAAGATTTAACATTATCTTCCACTTTCATAAATGATAACCAAAATCCTTTCAACAATAACTCGCCTGAACACTACCCGTTGATTGGCCCAGCATACTTTCTAGAAACAAGTATAGAGTATGAGAACAAGGTTTTACATAACAAACAATTTCTTTTAGACTCAAGCAGCAACTCCAGCCTTTGCAGACAGTATACGGGATAGAGAAATGGGCAAAAGCAGTAAAATACTTAAGAGCACTGAAAGAACCTGGAAGAGAGCCCGTGCCGAAAGATCACTGGTTCTAAGTTTTAACAATTAAGAAACCGTAATCCTAAATAAAAATCTACAAGGCGAACTGATCCCAATAAATTTCCTAGTTATCGCCGACGATCTATGTGGATTTACTTCACCATTCCTCTTAGGAACTAATTTTCTTAATAATCCTAAAATAAATTTCTAAACGCACGCAAACAGAATTTTGGTAAAATAAAACACAAATGATATTTCTATTCCTCCCATACACCAATACCCTAACAATAAAAGAATACCGAGCATATACTCTAACCTTACAGAAACACTTCCACTTTACTCATATGAAGTACTCACAACAAACAACTTTTAATAGATACAGACACATACTATAACTTATCTATTATTAATGATACAGATTTAACCACACTCTTAGTGAAAGCTTCTGCACTTGCTCACACTTCTCCACCTGATAACATAATTCTTAACACAGAGAAAATACACATCAGCAGCTAACTCCTCTTAGAAAGCGCAATAAGCGCTTCTACAGAAAGACAAATTATTATGGACATTATAAACATGAGCGTTACTTCACATACCCTCACGAAAAACACACTTCTAAGTCTAATCCAATATAGCATAAACGAACCACTACAGACATCGCATGTCAACTTAGCCACTTCTTCAAAGGGCTTAGCAAATAATTAGATTCGCAACACCTTCAAGAAACTTATACAGGAATCTTTTAAGAATAATGAAGATGAGTCTGCAACTTTACAGACTTCGGACCAATTAGAAGAGTTAATCGAATAACTGATGAGATACAAAGACGTCATCACCCAGAAAAATGACGAAGTTCCCGTCTACCCCTTGACAAAGTTCTCCAATACACTGAAAGAGAATGCTAGAAAGGTATTATATAAGCCGCAGGATAGCCTGTCGCATAAATATCTGACATAGATTGATGAATTGGTCAAAACTTCGCAGCAAAAAGGTAATATTAGACCCATTAGCAACAAAGCTGAATTTCCCTCTCAAACGCCCCACCAATATTTTTTCGCACGATGGAAGTGTCGTTATCCCATTTCCTAGGCGATGCATGCCGCATCTTTCTCGACGACGTTTTGAAACGCTAGAGCCACACATGGATAATTTGAGAAAGGTTTTTGAATCCTTTCGGAAAATCAAATGAGAATAAAGCTTGCCAAGTGAAAATTCCTCAGAAACAGCTTTTATACAGAAACAGGCTTTACAATTTCACACGAAGGTATCTCTCCGGACCCTGTAAAACTTCAGACGCTGATTACTTTCAAACATTATTTTCATCATTTAATAGGTTCGTACTCTTCAACTGCTAAGCCAATAACAAAATTACTGCGTAAAAATGTAGAATTTTGTTTGGGCCCAGAGCAGCAGCAAGCCCTCCTCACGCTAAAGGGCAAGCTACTGCTCAAACTCCAATTGAAATATCCTAACTACAGCAAAGATTTCTTTATCAACACAGACGCTTCCACTTTAGGCCTGTGAGCAGTCTTATAGCAACTAGATAACAATGGCAAGGAGAAGCCATTAGCCTTCATCTCAGGAGCACTTTCAAAATCCGAAGCAAATTATAAAACCATAGAGCAGTAAGCTCCAGCAATAGTGTTTGCCCTTCAGAAATTAAAAAAACACATTCTTTGGACATCCAATCACTATTATAACAGATAACCAAACTCTCATACACCTCATCAGACACAAACAGTTAACATAACGTTTATAACGATGGAACTTATTCATAGCACATTTTAACCCAACAATCATTTACAAACAAGGCAAATTGAATATTACTCCTAACTATTTCAATCGCAACCCACAACATACTTAAACTTTTTTGCATAAAACACTGTCTTACTCACAGCATCCATGTCTTTAACAAAAGAAAATATTGTAAACGAATAAAATGCATGTCCACGTCTCAAAACACTCTACGACTTCACTAAACCCTTTCTCTCCCACAAGAAACCCCTTTCTTCACAAGACACTCTTGCAGATACACACCCACATGTCCTAATCGATGATATATTACAATAAGAAACACATTCTGGAAAATTTCTTATCCAATTCCAAGATACAATGATCCATATTATCATTGAACACTCCCACGCGTACATAGCCGCGGAACGCAGAGAACCGAATTGAAAATTCGAGAGAAATACATTTTTCCAAAGTTACACAAACTGACCCATGAATGCTGCACCACATGTCTTTCATATAAAGAAATGTCCTTTCTTAAGAACCCTTTTCACGAGTACATTTAGACATACTAGGCCCACTACCACAATGTAAGATTACACAATGTAAATACTTTCTCTGCATTAAAGATACACTAACACGTTACTTTGAACTTGTTCCCCTGAAACAACATACAACAAAAGACATTGCACAGGCAATTTTAGAAAGAATGATTTGCAGACATTCAACTCCAGAGGTAGTTATCTCTGATCGGACTCCATAACTCACTTCCACACTTTTTAGAGAAATATGCGGCAAATGGAGAATCAAAGCAATCAATATATTAGTAAGGCACGCTCAGAGCAACTCCCTTGTTGAAAAAGAGAATCACAAGATAAGCAATTATCTAATACACTATGTAAACAACAGTCATAATGATTGGGGTCAATACATCCCTTACAATAAACGTTTACCATGAGATCTTCCTAATTACTCCTCCCTCTTCACAGCTGCACAACCTCCACGGAAATGCATAAACAACTACGTCGACGATATAGCCGAATGAGCTCACTTGATTCGAGATCAAGCTAGAGAACACCTACAGGCTGAAACAGAGAGACAATTTCTAAGACAATTGCCAAAATCATCCCTTACACAAATAAAAATAGGCGACTTAGTACACACCTTGGATGTCAAAAACACTAAACAGTCGACAAAGCTCTTCTACAAATGGGCAGACCCGTTTCGGGTCCACCAGTGGTTCCCAAATAAAAAACTATTACTCCAGTGTTTAGACACAAGCAAAAATTCATTGTACATAGAGACAAAGCCAAAATAACAAAGGCAAAAGCCCAACCACAACCTATCCCACACCAACATCCCCAAGTGTGTTGGGAACCGACCTGCTGGGAGACCCGAAGAAAAAGTGGAATGAGTCAGTAAAGGAATGTTTGCAGGAGAGAACTGTAAGTTTGGCAGA
>JABUQX010055124.1:0-12500 GCA_015478945.1 Trachelipus rathkii
TATAGTTGTTCAAGGCGGACTACTATTTTAATAAGCCGAAAAATAAAAAAGCGTATCCCAGACGCAAAACGGAAAAGACTAACACGAATGGGCGAAACAAGGTTAGTAGAAAGTTACAATAGATTATTACGATGTAGAGAAATTTTTAAAATATTTGCTGAAGCTTTAGAAGAGGTTGAATGGGTCAACATATTAAACCTTCTTCGAAAATCTCAGATCTTTTCAAATCTGTAATCAAAAGCAAATTTGTTACAAGTTTATTTGAGACTTCAACTTTAATCTCCTTCACTCATCCATTATTTGCTACATTGCAGTCTCCATAATTAGTGACAACAACTGCTCTTAATCATAATGAAAATGCGAAATTATTCAGTCATAATATTATTTTTATTATTATTATTATTATTATTATTATTATTATTATTATTATTATTATTATTATTATTATTATTATTATTATTATTATTATTATTATTATTGATTGATATTATTGATTATTATTATTATTGATATTTTATTATTATTATATTATATTATTATATTATTATTTATATTATTATTATTATTATATTTATTATTTATTATTATTATTATATTATTATTATATTATTATTGATTATTATTATTATTATTATTAGTATATTAATTATTAATTATATTATTATTATTATTATGTATTATTATTATATTATTATTTTTATTATTATGCAACAATAATATTATGTTCAGAAGAGAGCCATATCATTATAATAATATATATATATATATATATATAATATATATATATATATATATATTATTTTTTATATATATATATATAGATATATATATAGTATATATATATATATATATATATATATATATATTATACTCTCTACAGCAGTTTCTTTTGCAAAGGTTCACAGGTGAATGAGGTGCCCATTGCTTGTACGTGGTCCCCAAAAGCATATTTTGGCATGCCTGTTGGGGACCAAGACCAAACAATGGGCCACCTATTTCACTTGTGAACTTTGCAAAGCAACTCTAGAAGGTAATCAAAATATATTATATATACTAATATATATATATAATATATATATATATATATTATATTATAATATATATATATATATATATATATATAATATTTAAATATATATATATAATATATATATATATATATATAATATGATTCGACCGTCGACGAGCTTGGACTCCGTGGAAACCAGAGGGGAGGCGAAATAAAGAGGGACCAGAAGAGAGAGAGAGAGAGAGAGAGAGATTGGGAAAGAAGAAGGATAGTCAGAGGCGATTTATTGAAGAGATGAAGTCAAATCTGGGAATCTACTGAAGATTTTATTGGAATATTTTAAGAGAAGAGAGTGAAAAAGAAAGCATCCATGGTGGCTAGAAATTTGAAGGAATAAGAAAATTACGATTTTGTATTTTAAAAATGTAAAATTTTAAACACTTAAATTTATTTCATTTGTAATCTGGGTTGGAGGAGCAACAAAATTTTTGAAATCATTTCTTTTGGCTATTTTGGATAATTAAATACAAATTAAAATTTTAAGAGAATTTAAAATTACTGAAATTGCAGAACGTGGGGCTGCCGTTTTCCCAAGGTCTATCGGTCGAGTCATATTGAAGTAAATTTTCCAAATTCTCTTCCACTGGTAGCAAGGGGCTGGAAACCCCTTCTATCACATTTATCTTTCGCGTAATGGTGGTGATAGATTCGTTTAACTACTAATAGTAATGAAATGATTTTAGTGCCTTCTAAGAGGACACTATTGTTAATAATTTTCAATGATAATTTTTAATATGGTGAATAGTGGTAATAATATTAATTATATGACAAATATATTATAACAAACAAATAAAGTATAACACAGTGATGTGGTGATAATGATAACTAATAATAATGTAATAGTATTAATGAAAATTTTTAAATATAGGTGAATGGTGGTAAATAATATTAATATATTATGTGAAATATTTTGTAGGCATAACATTATTAATATTAAAAACATAGTGCCCAGTGTTAGATAGTTTTATAGTAGTGATAATGATAGTATTGATAGTGATAGTATTAATAATAGTAGTGATATTGATATTTGTATATATAGTACTTGTATGTTGTATAATGACATATCCTACCACATATACGTATGTATTGTATATAATATATTTTTTCTTTAAATATATTTATTTATTATATAAAAAAGCGCCGATAGCTCAGTGGTAGAGCACTGCCCAACCAAACGCGAGGGTCCCAGGTTCGCAACTGGTCGGTGGAGTGTTGAGCTATTCTCTCACTTGGGACTTTGGCTCGTCCTGCTCGGACGTGAAGTGAGTACACCTCCTCCTTGATGAGGGCTCTGCCCGTGAGTGGATGGTTTTTATCTCTGTAAAAAAAAAAAAAAAAAAAAAAATATATATAATATATAATATTAATATATATATATATATATATATATATAATATATAATAATATATATATATATTTATATATATAATATATATATAATATATATGATATATATATATAAATATATATATATATAATATATATATAATATATATATATATATATATAATTTAATTAAAATAAAATTTTTTTATATCTATATATTATATATATTATATATATATATATATACTTATAATATATATATATATATCATATGTATATATATATATTATAGATATATAATATGGATATATAGATATATATATATATATATATATATATATAATATATATATATATAATATTCATATAAGCTATTTTATATATATATAGATATATAGATAAATATATAATTATATATATATATATATATAATATATATATATATATATATATTATTATATATAAAATATATAATATATATATATATAATATATATATATATATATATTTATGTTTTTATTTTAAATTTGATATCTATTGAATCTTTAAGTGAAAGTTTGATATTATATTGTATTATATTTTTAATAACAATGGTGAAAAGAGGTTTAAATTTGTATATATTTTTTATTCGCAGGCTGGTAGGCAGGGGGGGAATAGAGCCATGAAATTCGCAATCCCACAAATTTGGAGAGAGCCAACTGTCCACTCCAGCAATTGCTTCTTCTGTTTGGTGGACCCGTCCAATCGTCGAGCTACCAAAGATTCGCCTGCTATCATATATCTAGACCTTCCGTCATCCATTGCCCAAGTGCTACACACTCCTGAGCTTCCTGTACCCATTCCTCCAAAGGGAAGACAGCCATCTTCAGAAGAAAATAGAAAATCAGAAGACAATGAAGTCGTGAACCCTGAGTATAGTGTAGCTGAGGAGAGAAACCCATATTTCCCTAACCAAGAAAACATCAACGACTTGATCAGAGATTGTTGTCTCACAAAGTCCAATGCCGAGCTTTTGACATCGAGACTCAAGCAGTGGAATTTGTTACATGAAAGTGTGAAAGTCACAAGTCGGATAAAACATCATCACTCTTTTTCAACTTTTTTTACCAGTCAAGATGGGCTTTGCTTTTTGCCACAACATGACAGATTTGTTTGAGGCACTTGGAATTGCCTGTAACCTCCTGCGAATCTCAAAGCTGTGCTACTTCATAACGGCAATACGTATCCATCTCTTCCCTTGGCTCACTCGGTTCAGCTCAAAGAGGAATACAGCAGCGTGAAGCTACTGCTAAGTGCCTTGAAGTATGAACACAATTGGCAAGTTATCGAAGATTTCAAAATGGTGGTCTTCCTGATGTGTCTCCAAGGCTGATTTATCAAGTTTCCACGTTACCTTTGTCTCTGGGAAAGCAGGGTTTCCGCAGAACACAACCAAAGGCCGGATTGGCCACAGAAGACTGAGGTCAGTGTAGGGAGGAACAATGTCAAATGAGAGCCTCTGCTGGGCCTCAGTTAATATTGTTTCCTCCACTACACATAAAACTAGGCCTCATGAAACAGTTTGTCACAGCTATAGATAAAAAATCTTTAGCCTTCATCTACCTGCAAGGCTTTTTCTCCAAGCTGTCTGAGGCAAAGGTCAAAGACGGTGTCTTCGTCGGATCACAAATGAAAAAAGATCATAGAGTGCAAGGAATTACCGAAGAAGCTGACAAGGACAGAAAATGCACTTGGATCAGCTTTGTTGCAGTGGCTCGTGGCTTACTTGGGAAACACAAGGTCGAAAACTTTGAGGACCTTGTTGAGACCTTGGTCAGGCAAAAAGGGCTGCAGGATGTCCCTCAAAGTTCATATCCTTGATCCTCATCTTGCTAAATTTAAGGAGAACGTGGTTGCGTACTCAGAGAAGCATGGCGAGTGATTTCATTAGGACATTTTGGACTTTGAACGCCGCTACAGGATCATATAACGAAACAGATGGAGCACTATATTCGCTCATTCAGATCATTTGGGTTGATTCGTGAAAGCAACTTGCCGTATAAGCGTAAATCTAGAAAAACTTCTCACTTCTAAATATTTTGAAGTCTCTGTTGCATAAACTAAGAATAAATAAAGGCTACTTTTGAGTTAAATGTCGGTTTTTTCTACTTTGTGTAACCGAGAATGACTATATTCACCAATTTTTAATATCGGAATTGGTAAATTTGTGAAATATCATTATCCTGGTTAGAAAATTAAAGTTTGGAGGAACTACTTGCCATTTTTCATTTTAAAAATAGGAAATTTCAGTTGTAACCCAAAGACAAAAAATTTGTTACATAGTGTTGTGTTTCGAGTTTCGACGCTGCAAACTTATTAATTATTGTATCTTATTAATTATGTTATTTATGTATTATGTTTCCTATGAATTAAAGAATGGAAAATAAACGCCAAGAGCCAAGACGTTAACGGTTAGAGATATCTAAGAAAATTCAATTCTATCTTTCATGCACTAGGTGACACTTAAATAAATAGAGTGCCATAGCTGAAGAGAAAAAAGAGAGAGCGCGACAGGAGCGGTAAGTCTGAGATTAAGGAAAGGGGGTGAGGATTGTCAATTGCTCTTTTAGGCTAAGGATTCACAGTCATTAATACACTGTTCGTAAAACAGTTTATTGCTATTAGAATAGCTGTGTCTATGTGGTGGCTTTACATGCAAGAAAAATCCAAACATAGTTGATGGAAGGGTGGCTCGATATGCAGCAATGCACTGAGCAGTACATTAGTTGAAGTGAAGGGTGTGTGAAGCTAGAAACGTGCATCGTCGATCGTAAAATGGAACCTAGCCATTCCCACCCATACGTTTATCTTACCATCGTGGTTTTCTAGGACTGTAGCAGGAAATTACTGCGTATGTAGCCGCCTTCCATCTATTATCATTGAATCTATTTTCGTGCGGGTAAAGCTAGCTGGGGAGTTTTATCCTTAAGACCGTGTGAACTGCGAATTTAAGAGGTTATTTGTATAAAAGATAAAATAAATTGCTGAATAACAGTGAGGTAAATCATCCTAAAATCACTAACACTGCCTCAAGTAATTTATCATAAAAATAATAACTATTTTTATAAGATTGATTCTTATTGGGCATTGTGGCCACATTTTTTCAAATAATTTTCCATTAAATTGCTAATAAACTTTATATCGTTAATGATCTTATCCTATAAATTTATTATCAATTTGCGGTAACTAGACTAGAGTGACTTGAACGCGCGTTCGCTCACACATACAACATACACATACACATACACATACTCACAACACACACACACACACATATATATATATATATATTAATATATATATATATTTATATATATATATATATATTATTTATATATATATTATAATATATTCATATATATATATATTATTATTATTATATATATCATATATATATATAATATATATATATATATATATATATATATATAATATGTGTGTATATATATAAATATATATATATATATATATATATATATATATATATATATATATATATATATATATATATTTATATATATTATACACAAAATAATATATTTATATTAATATATATTATATATATATATATATATATATATATATATATATATATATATATATAATATAATATATATAATATATATATATATATATATATATATATATATATATATATATATATTCCTCTATTACAGACAACATTTTCCTTTAAAAAAAAATCCAAAATGGCACCACACGGTTAGCCTTGTAGAATCCAAGAGAGGCAGCTTCAAGAAATTGCTTTCATCCGCCACTCCCCCACTCCCCCCATTACCACTTGGGAGTTGAGAGCCTCTGGTGGTTGAGTGGAGTTGACGGACTGTTCCGATGCACCGTCTTCTTTCTTTAATAATTTCTGCATCCTTCTCGGACTGTACACTAATTTCCGTTTTTTGAGCATCACCTATTCTCCTTTAAACCTAATCTCTTATTCATAACATAACTAATGTGTTATAGAAAACTGACAGCAAATCCTACTCTGTTTATTGTTTATACTCGAGTCTCTGATTTTGAATCTCGCTAATTTTCAGCCTTTAGGCTCAAACTATCCTGTCAATCTACTGATAAATTTATATGTTCTGTATATCTGACTATCCTAAATTCTTCGACTACTTGCGTTCCAAATTAGAAAATATCTCTTCCTCACCATTCTCTTAATAAGCATTTTTGGTGATTTCA
Source organism: Trachelipus rathkii (assembly GCA_015478945.1). Lineage (NCBI taxonomy): Eukaryota > Metazoa > Arthropoda > Malacostraca > Isopoda > Trachelipodidae > Trachelipus > Trachelipus rathkii. Next base: position 6,634 of record JABUQX010055124.1, read on the forward strand.
ACGTGTTCTACCGCCAATGGCTTTCTTTTGATTCTCAAGAGATATAGCTGGTAAACTTGCCTATCACTTTTTTTTTATCCAGAATGACCTCAAGCAGTTAGTTCAGCTACCTACTCTTATCCTTGATTTTTTTTGGAGATGACCCCAACATTCAATACCTTTTCCTAACCTCAAATCTTCCTTCATATTTTCTCAAACACTTTTCTCCTCTGGGTTCCTCCGATCACCTTTATATCTCTGAATCTTGTTCTATCTCTTCAAGTCTTCCGCAGGAAAAGCTCCCCACAGGCAGTGAGGAAACGTTATTGTCACATCGGTGCCACAAACTGGTAGAACTTGCAGTCTTACATTTTTGACTTCCCATGAAATTATTACTACTACTACTACTACTACTACTACTACTACTACTACTACTACTACTACTACTACTACTACTACTACTACTACTACTACTACTACTATTACTACTACTACTACTACTGAGTTGATTCTCTCTGACATGGAGGGGTACATTCCATATTCTTTCCATTTACTAAACAAATCTTAGCTTAGCTCTGCTTGTTCTTGTGCTATTCGCCCATTGGGAAGCTTCCTTCAGGAATTTCCGTCACCTTCAAACTCCAGAAACTCTTGCAACTTATATTCTCATCACGAAATCGTTCAAAATCTATTCTTCGCAACTCTTAAAACTGATTCCTCCTTCTCAGGTTCTTTCTGACATTTTTCCAAAGAATGTCAACCCTACCTTTCCTCTTGTCTCTTTCTCTCCTTTAGTATCCTCCGACGGCAGAACTGATGTTTTGTCTTCTGCTAAAGCTGAATTCTTTCCTCAAACATTTGCCTATAATTCCACTTAAGAAAATTTTGGAGCTATTATTTCTATTCCTCCACCCCATCCAAATCATTTATACCTAATAATGCAATTTCTTCTAAAAATATACATTAAGAAGGTGTATTTACGGTCCTGATGGTATTTGTGCTTCCGAGCTTGCATCCTGCCTTGGAAAAGCTATTCCGTCTTTCCCATCAACATAAACCTTCCCATCCGGATAGAAACATACGCTCGTTTGTACTGAAAAATGGGGTCCCAACCCTCTCAACCCTCTAACTATCGTCTTTAACCTCTACTATTTATAAGGCTTACAAATCTAATCTTAACCTGAAGATTTAGAAACATCTTATTTCATCTAATCTTATCTCTGATCACCAGTATTGCTTCCGTAAGAAGCGATCCACTGCTGATCTTCTTTTTCTTCTTTCTGATTCTTCGTCCTCTTTCCTTCAGCATTTCGGTGAATCTTCTGCTGTGGCGCTAAATATATACGATAGTCGTCAATAGAGTGGAGGTAAGTTTGATGTCTGAACTTCCATCTTTCGGTTTTTTATCCTTCTCTTTGTGACTTTGTCTCTGATTTCCTATCCGGTCGTTCTTTAGAAGCTGTTGTAGAAGGTCACCGTTCATCCCTAACAATCTGTTAAAAGTGGTGTTCCTCAGGGTTCTATCCTATCCCTAATTCTATTTCTGTTTTTCATTAATGGCCTTCTCTCTCTAGCGCTTCTTAACCTATTTACTCCAATGTTGACTACTCCACTCTTCACCACTCCTATTATTTTGAAAGACGTAGCTCCCAATAGCAATTAGCTCAAATCTCTAATTAGTGTATTTAAGAAAGGTTGTTTTCAATTCCTCAAAAATTCAATTCCTCCATCTTTTTCTAAACATAATCTTCAAGACAGTTATAACATCTTCGAAAACATGCAAGTCAATTTTTCGTCTGTCATTTAATATTTCACTTTCACTTTCTAAACAAGCTTCTAAAAGTTTGGGGGTTCTGAGGCGTCTTCAGAATATCATCACGTCTCCCCAATTGCGTGCTCTTTATAGGGGTGTGGTTCTTCCCTGTATGGAGTATGCCTTTCACATCTTGGGCGGTTCCACTCACTTAGCTCATCTTAAAAGGATGGGGTCTCAGGTTTTTCGTTTTATTAACCTTTTCGCCCTCTCTCTCTCTCTCTCTCTCTCTCTCTCTCTCTCTCTCTCTCTCTCTCTCTCTCTCTCTCTCCCCAGTCTATTTCCGTAAGTCGAATTGTGGCTTCACTCCTTCTACTGTATACTATCGCTATTACCAAGGATACTGCTCCTCTGGACCCCCACCCCCAGTCGCACAACTCCTGCATTTACAAGGGATCGTGCGATATGGCTTTTTACACAGCTTCGTCCTTTCTCTATCCAACTCTCTGACACAAGGCTTAACCGCTAAACCGCTAAACCGCTATACTCAATCTTGCATGTACTCCAATGGTAATGTCTGGAACACACTCTCTTTATCTATTTCCGAATTGCCTTTTTCACACTTTCAAACCCCGCGTATCGGGGCATATCGGCCTTCAATTTGGCCTGTGGAATTTGGTAGAATATATATATATATATATATATATATATATATTATATAATATATATATATATATATATATATTTTCATAAAAAAATATATATTATTATATATATATATATATATATATTATATATATTATATATATTTATATATATAATATAATTATATATATATATATATATATATATATATATATATATATATATATATATATATATATATATATATATATATATATATATATATATATATATATATATATATATCCCTAATCATTTAAATATTGAGAATTTTCACATCATAATAATTTTTCATGCATCACCGAAATTACTAGTTATTTGAATTTTAACTTAATTTTTTTCTATTATGAATAATCATTGATACTTTTTGTGCCAAAGTATGAACAATTTCATATAAATATCAATTTTAATGAAATTTTAATATAATTTTAATATTATATCAAATTTTAAGAATGAATGAATAATATTTGTAAGAGAAGTTAATATTTAATTTTAAATTTCTTTCGAAGGAGCTTATATTCCTAACAGTTGTTTTTTATTCATTTTCTATTTATTTTGTATAGAGAATAATAACAATTCTTGAATAACGAACCATTTATCTGCAGATCAATAATGGAAGTAACTTTCTAAAAAGAACAACTTGCTCAAGAAGTTATTGACTTAATTTCAGGTTTTTTATAAAACTTCAATTCGAATTGTTATTTTTATATTTTGTCTATATAGAATCGGAAAGAATATATATATATATATTATATAATTTATAAAAGGGAATATTTTATATATAATATAAATTATATATATATATATATATATATATATATATATATATATATATATATATATATATATATATATATATATATATATATATATATATATATATATATATATATATATAAATATATATATATATATATATATATATAATATATATATATATATATATATATATATATATATATATATATATATATATATATATATATATATATATATATATATTATATATATATATATATATATATATATATATATACTTGAATAAAAGGGATTAAATTGAGAGCAATTTCAACTATTATTATTCTTCTTGATCTCCTAACAGCAAATTGATGATTGATGATTTTCTCCGTTTATTTTGTGTAGCTATTACGAACACACATTAAAATAAAATCTGGTAGTTTTTCCTCCCTTGCAGCATTGAGAAAGTATGCTTTAAGCTTTGTCAGAGTTGTCAACAATCTTTCTGGAGTACAGGTTGTGAGTGAAATATAGATGTTAAATTCTTAGCAATCAAAATTTCTTCATTAACAGAAAGCAGTTCTGGTGCAACTACCAAAATGGTTGAATTTTTTTTATCTATATTTGTGCCAAAATCTTTCAAATCTGGCACCACATTTTCAATAAGATTGAGAGCTGACACTAATGATGGCGACTGCAATGAAGCACATAATGAAAGAGTAAAGGAAAATAAAGTTTAAATCATAATTAAACTTATCACCAATGCACTCGTAATTACATTCAAAGGATTTGAGGTTTTTGAAGAAGGCTCAATTATTCGATCCATCTCAAACTCATCTAATTCTTCAAAAATTGTTATAAAAAATCCCTAAATCGTAACAATCCACCGTAACTTTTTACAAACCGGGTTGTTAATCTTGTCCATTTTGTCTCTGAAAAAATATTTCCTACTTTTTCTAATAAATAGTTGTCCGCCTTGGTAACCTAAAAGCCACATATCATTTGAAATATGAAATCCAGCGAATTTGTAATAACTTTAGCAACGACGTCAACTTTGTCCTCCTTCAACTCTTCCATCAAGTATACTTCATTGCAACCACCATCACTAGAGATAGCAACTGCTCTTGATCGCTTGTTTTAACAGATTTTCACGCAAACATAAATAACATCAATGAAAAATTTTGAAGCAGTTTTGAAGATGTAGCAAAACTACTTCATTCTATCAACGAAGAAATGAGAATGCAGCGTGTCAAAGTCAATGCAAAATCGAAAAATAAAGAACATTTCAAAACTCCAATTACAAATGTTTCTCTTGACGATTTTTCAAACCAGTTAGAGAACAAGTTTGTGAACCATAGATCCATACTTGCCAATCTTAGTAAAACCACGCCATCGATATCTATTACAAATTAATAAATTTTGTAAATAAGTTTGATCTATGAGTTACATTGTGAACCCAGAACCTCTTAACGTGGAGTTTTTTCGTGCAAAAAAAAAAAAGAAAGAGAGAGAGAGAGAGAGAAAGAGAGAGAGAGAGAGAGAGAGAGAGAGAGAGAGAGAGAGAGAGAGAGGAGAGAGAGGAGAGATGAGAGAGAGAGAGAGGAGAGAAGGAGAGAGAGAGAGAGAGAGAGAGAGAGAGAGAACAAAAAAATGTCATCAAATCGAAACCTTTTCCAATACATTTTTGGATTGTTAAGGATCTTAGGATTTATCCGCATCATTATGTACACTCCAGAAATATCTTTCTCTTATCAACAAGACTCAAAATTTACCTTACCAATTCTACATGAGAAGAAAGACTGACAGATTGGCTGGAAGTGATCAATCATTTTGTTGCTATGAGAGTAAGAAGTATATAATATATATATATATATATATATATTATTATATTCTTTATTTAATATATATATATATATATATATAAATATATACTATACATAAATTATTATATATATATATAATATTATATATTGTATAACGACACCTGGCACCGCATCTGTTTAGCAACCTTGGTAGGTTGGCCGATGACTGGCACCTCATCCGTCTTGCAACCATGGCAGGTTTACCGTCGCTATTTTTCCTGCTTATAGGTCTTATAGGGCTTATAGGCTAAGAAAGATTGTAGTTGACTGGTAATTTTTTCGTACAATAATCAGCACCAACAAGCTACATTGGCCTTTAATGAGGTAAGGGTAGAAGAATTAGTGAAGGCATAATAAATTTATGACATAGTTTTATTATGTTTTATAGTGATGTTTTTTATATTTTTGCATTATGAGCTTGAATCGCTGATAGGTCCACTGTGGGTCCGAGAGTAGGCTATTGGGTGTTAGGCAAGGTGATAATTTTCATGTATATATCCATGTCTGCGGGCTCAACCGGAGGAGCTGCCCAATTTTCTCAAAGATTTGAACGTCAGGAGCATAAATATATGATAACCAATATAATTATTTTTTACTTAATATAATATCTATGGGTAAGATATATCTGTGAAGATTTGCTCATAGCCCATGAGTTCATTGAGATATATAATTTATATTGTATTCTTAACAGGCTAATTGTTTTTTTTTTTAACAGGCTGGGGTCTGTGTTTTGGATCTTCTTAGCCGGAAACCTTATTACAAGTGTAATAAATTATTGTGGACTTGAGTGAGACCTTTCATTCCAATACTGGAATCTTCCATACGGGTGCCTCTCAATTTCAGTCCATTAA
>JABUQX010055124.1:30000-40711 GCA_015478945.1 Trachelipus rathkii
TAATTCCTCAGATAGACGACGACCCCTACATACGAATTATAAACAAAGGCTCCAATCAGTTATAGAGTGTATTGATGCCTTATGCCAAATATTATGTTTAATGCCGAATGATTTATTCCTCATGTCAAATATTATGCCTGATGCCTTATGCCAATTATTACTACTTGGAAAAATGTTGAAATTTGACGCTTCTTTTCGTTTATTATCTTTCCTATTATAGTTCTTTTCATTGGATAATAACTGTGAAGCATCATAACAATAATAGGGAACAAAAATAATATTTAAACTAATATATATATATATATATATATATATATATATATATATAATATATATATATATTATATATATATATATATATATATAATATATATGCTTGCATATGCATTTGTATGTATATAAAAATTTGAATACAGAATTTTGTAGGAAAAATTTTCATGATATTTATCAGAGTAAAGTTATGAAAGATATCACAGAGGTTTGAAATATATATATATATATTATATATTATATATATATATTATATATATATATATATATATATATATAATATATATATATATATATATATATATATATATAGTATATATATATATATATATAATATATATATATATTATATATATATATATATTATATATATATATTAAATATATATATATATATAATATATATATATAATATATTATATATAATATATATATATATATATATATATATATATATATAATACAGAGGTGGACATCAGCTAATCAAAAAAGTACTTCCTTTATCGTTACTCCGTTACTCGGAAAAAGTTGTTCCGTTATCATTATTCCGTTTCTTTGAAAGGAAAAGTAACGAAGGTGCAGTTACTTCCCGTTACTTTCGTTACTTTTAAAGCTTGACTATGACATAATTACGGTATTTAGGTAATTTATTGGTTTTGCTGCAATATTAATTTTCAAACATTAATCATTATTATTAAAACACCAACTCATGTAAGACCCTAGCGCAATCAAGAACTTTAGTCCCTTTACATCCACCAATACGATTTTAATTTCCCCAGCCAACTTTCTGCCTTCCACACCTTTCCTACTACAATCTGCATCATCCGTTCCCTTTTCATCCAACATATATCCTAAATATGTAAACTCAGACACTTAGGTTCCAGCTCCTCACCAATCTATACATACATGTCACACCGAGGAACTGTCCTCATTCACAAACATCTTTTACACACACCCTGCCAAATCCCTCTACCAACCCTCTCAAACTCTATCAGATTCGCTACGCAAAATCAAATCATCCGCATATAATAGGTAGGGCACAATCCACTCTCTTCCATTTTCCATCATTCTAACACCATCCCCTGCGAGACTCCGCCTCTAATTCTTATCATAACCCCATCCATATTCAAATTGAATAACCAGAAGCATAGCACATCACCTGCTCGCTCCCCTATTAATATTAAAACAATCACTTTCAACTACATTTATTCTTACCCACGCTTCACTATCGTCATACATACTTTTGATTCCATTCAGAAGCTTACCACTAACACCATATATCAATAACACCTGCCATAGAGATTCCCTATTAATCATATCATCGGCTTGTTTGCAAATCCAAAAAAACTAAATGCAATTTGTTCTTCTTCTCCCTCATTTTCTAAATCATTTGATTTAATGTAAAGATTTGATTCACACATCCTCTACCACTTCTAGATGCACCTTGTTCTTCACAATCAGTTCTTCAGTCACTCGACACATTCTTTCGACCAAAATGCCAGTATATATCTTCTCTACTACACTTAATAAACGAATTCCCTATAATTCCTACAGTTACCCTTATCTCCCTTACCCTTATATAAGGGTACTAATATTGCTCTCCTCCAATCCCTCGAAACTATACCCTCCATAAATGCTTTGTTACACAACTTCTAAATCTAATCAATCACCATCTCGCCTCCATTCTTGATCATTTCACAGGTAATTTCATCTATACCTGCAGATTTACCATTCTTCAACTTTCTCGCTCTACCCATTACCTCCTCCTTACTAATGACCTTATCCCCAAAATACTTATTCCTTCTTGCATCATCAAAGCAACACACATTCACTATCACCTCTTCATAACTGCCAATGTTATGTAGATTTTCGAAGTGTTCCCACTACACTCTAGTCACATTCATTTCATCAGTTACGAAAGCACCATCCTATTCATTATTCTATGCAGATTCCCCCTTATATATATATATAATATATATATACTATATATATTATATATATATATATATATATATATATATATATATATATATATATATATATATATATATATATATATATATATATATATATGTGTGTGTGTGTGTGTGTACTTACTTACTTACTTACTTCTGCCCCTGGCCCACCTTAATTGGAGGGCCACACTGCTTCCAGGAAGAAAAAAAAAAAAGGCCCCCGCGGCTGCCGCCTCTGGGCGGTTCCACAGGTCAAGGAAAGAGGTTATAGAGAATCGGTGTGGGGGGCGTCGAGAGCAGGGCACCTCAGAAGAAGGTGCTCTATTGTGTCTTGGGCATTGTGACATCTAGCGCAAGAGGGGGAGGTGACGTTGTCTAGTTTGAATCTGTATTTATAATGCATGAGCCCCGGGTGGTGACCTGATCTGCTCCGAGCGAGGTCGATTTGGCCTCTTTTGGACAGCGTTTCTTCTCTAGGGGAGAGTTTTGGGGAGGGGATGTTCAGTAAATTGTTATTTGGGCGGTTTAGCAGGTATGTGCTGGTTAGATGTGTATGGATATGTGTAATCCATGACCTATTTGGAGGGGGAGGAGGAATTATGTTGTATGTGTTGTAATAGAATTGAGCTGGTGAAGAAGGGGGGGATTTTAGTCTTTGTCGGGGTGGGTGGGAGAGAATTTGGTGACAAGGGTGGGATGGATTACGTGTTTTCTGATAGAATTGAGTTCCCACCATCTCCAAGTGTGTGGAGATGGGGAGGATGGAAGTTTCATCGTGTAAATGTTGGATTGGGGTGGTTTTTGTGCAGCCTGTGATAATTCTGAGGGCTGTATTTTGAGAAATTTGTAATTTATTTGTGTTCGATTTTGAGAGTGCTGGGAACCATGCTGGTGAGGCATAGTTTAAAGTTGTTCTGAGGAGTTGTTTATAAGTTGTGGTGAGTGTGTGTTTCCTGTCGCTGAAGTTGTGTTGAGAGAGGGTTCGGAGGGTGTTTAGTTTTCGTTGGGTTGAGGAAGTGATTTGGTCGATGTGGGGGGAAAACGTCATGTGAGTGTCATAGGTAAGTCCTAGTATTTTTGGGGTTTTGTTTAATGGAAGGGGGTTGTTGTTCAGGGTGATTATAGGATGGAGGGAGGATTGGTGACGGTCAGTGGTTAAAAGGGTGATGGAGGATTTAAGGGGGGATGCTGTCATTCTGTTGGAGCTTAACCAATTTTCTAATAGATGTAAATATTCTTGGGTATGTTGTGTGGCTATGTTTACGTCTGGGTGTTGGGAAATAAGAATGATGTCGTCTGCGTAAGTAATAAGTTTGGTGGATTGGTGGGTTGGGGTAGGTAAATCTGCTGTGAAAAAGTTAAACAAAAAAGGAGAGAGAATGGCGCCCTGTGGGACGCCATTTTGTAATTTGATCGAATGGGAGAGGTTGTTTTTGTATAAGACCTTAGCGAAACGGTTGGTGAGGAAATTGGAGAGCCATTTTTTGTCATTATTTTCTAGGGGGAGTGGAGGATTTTTGAATAAGGATGTGTGTGGGGACGGTATCGAATGCTTTTTATGTCTATTGCAGTGAGTATAGATCTATGGGAAGGGGATTGGTTGAAGCCATTAATGATGTGTTGTGTGAGGGAGGTGAGGGAGGTGAGGGCTGTAGTTGTAGAGTGGTTGCTTTTGAATCCGTGTTGGAAATCTGGGAGAGTAATGGGGTTGGAAATTTTGTTTAGAATTAATTTCTCTAGCAGTTTACTAATGGAGCAAAGCAGAGAGATTGGGCGGTAGGAGGAGGGGGAGTTAGGGTCTTTTTTTGGTTTGAGTTTTGGAATTATGAATGCTTGCTTCCAGATTGGGGGTATGTAGTTGAGCTGCCATGATTTATTAAAGATTTCTGTGATTAGGAGAATTGTTTTTTCTCCAAGGTGTTTTAAGTGTAGGTTGGATATTGAGTCTGGACCTGTCGCTGTTGAATTTTTGAGGGTTTTAATGGCTTCTATTGTCATGTTGGTTGTGAATGGGGGTATGAGGGTGTGGTCTAATTGGAGTTTTCTGAGTTGTTTTTTTTTATTTTCCTGTTATCGGGGTGGGTTGGTTTTCGAGAGATGTTGGCATAGTGTTTAGCGAGACTGTCTGATTGTTGTTTTGGGGAAGGGAGGGAGTTGTTGGGTAAAGATGGGGATTCGTGGGATTGTGGGGGGTTGTTTTGAGAGTTGTTTAATTTTTTAATGACTTGCCAGGTTTTCTTATTGTCTAAGCGTGAGATGTTATGTTGTAAGTATTCTGAAAACTTATTGGTAGTGTTGGTGGTTATGAGGTTGGATATTTGAGTGTTTAGGTTTGTTATTTGGTTAGAAATGTGTGGGGTGTACGGGTTGAGTTTTCGAAGGGAGTTTCTTTGTTTAATGAGTTGGTTGATCTCAGGGTTGAGTTTGGGGTTGTATGATTTCCTGTGGCCTTTGGGTATATAGAGGTTTGCTGATTTAATGATTGTATTGTTTAAGTGAATAATGGAGGTGTGTAGGGAAGTTGTGTCGTGGATTGGTATTGGGTTAATATGGGTTTCTATATGGTTAGTAAATGTGGGCCAGTTTGCTTTTTTATAGTTAGTGTATGTAGGAGTCTTTTTTTGTGGGGATTGATGAGGGGAGTTTAGAGAAATAAGAATAGGAAGGTGGTCCGATTGTAAGTCAGTAACAGTGTCCCAGGTTAGTAGGGGATGTAGGGAGGGGGAACAGAAAGTAACGTCTGGGGAAGTAGGGGATTGGTTAACTTGGGGAGGGATTCGGGTGGGGAGGTTTTTGGAGTTAAGGATATTTAGGGATTCTAATTCGTTAAGGATATGGTTGCCTCGGGGGTCAGAAGGGTAATCTTTGTACCATGCTGTGTGGTGGGCGTTGAAATCGCCTCCGAGGATGAGATTTGGGTATCTGGTTATAATTGATAGTGGGGGTGTGAGGTTGTTTGGGAGGGGATTTGGAGAGGTGGGGTGGCGAATATAGAGATTGAAGATGTTGTAGGTGGTCTTGTTCAGGAGGATGGAGCAAGATTGGGATTTTATCAGTGCTTCTGGAAACAAAATGGAGGTGTCGTTAGTTGTATATATATATATATATATATATATAATATATATATATATTATATATATATATATATATATATATATATATATATATATATATATATATATATATATATATATATATAATATATATATATACCTATATATATATATATATATATATAATATATATATATATATATATATATATATATTATATATATATATATATATATATAATATATATATATATATATATATATATATATATATATATATATTATATATATATATATATATATTATATATATATATATATATATATATATTATAAAAGGATTTCTTAGCTTGACCGGGGTGGTCAATTGGCAATCAACATTCAAAGAAAGTCGAACAAAATGTAACGGACTAAAAAGTAACGGAGGAAAAAATAACGGAAGTTATTCGGTTGGTTCCTGATGAAAAGAAAAAGTAAACGATACGAATTTGACCAGCATCTTTCCGTTAGTAAACGGAGTAACGGAAGTAACGGAAATCGTTGCCCACCTCTGTATATATATATATATATAATATTATATATATATATATGATATATATATATATATATATATAGTATATAATATATATAATATATATATATTATATATATATATATTATATATATATTATACAGTATTATATAAATATATATATTATATATATATATATATTAATAATTATAATATAATAATATATATATATATATATGATATTATATATAATATATATATATATATATATATATATATATATATACTATATATATATATATATATATATATATTCCATATATTTAGGGGGAGGGTCAAAATTTTGAAACCTAATTTCACACCTTGCAGAGAGTTCAATTTGGATATCTATCTATTTGACATACTGAAAATATTGGAGCTACGCGACCCCCTCCCCCCCTAATCTTTGCATGCCATTCCTCCAAAAAATATTAATGATTAAAAAAAAAAGGAAATCCACTTCATGTATGAACAAACTTTAACGCTTGATATACTGTAATTCTGATACTATAATAATATTATAATACTGATACAAATGATAATATACCATAATGCTAATATTAATGCACATATTTTGTAGTTTTGGTTTCCTTGTTCCAATCAATCTTGACAGTAAAATCAGTAGCTTGAAAATTATTATTAATTTGCATGATAAAGCTTCTCTCTATTATTCTTATTTTTACATTTATTATACGATGAAAGGCTATCTTTCTAACCTCTACTCTAGGATTCGTCATCATTGAAACAAAATGTTCTCTGGGTGGGCAAAGTATGCATTGTTCCTGAGAACATTTTCCTTGATTGTAAGATGCTCCTCTCTCTCTCTGATTTCTGATGATAGAAATCAATTAGTAAACATTTATAGCACCTTATGTAGATATTGGATGTGATTTAAACCAAAACCAACCTGCAGCATATACTTCTAATATGATATGAACTGAATCCTGGTTATTTGTTGCAGGATTTGGTGTTGAGACATATAAACGTAGGATTTTGTTAGTTTTTGTGAGACATCTTGCATAATGCAAAACTCCTGGAGATTTTAAGGCCAACTACTTTGAAATGTTGTCAGACTTTATTCCAATGCTCTTTCGTAGAGATATTTTTGGTCATTACTGAGGTCTCTAATTATTTCTTCAGGAACTTCAATTTCACATTGCAAAGACACAAATTCAGCTATGTTTAATTATGTTAACTCCTGTTCTAATTTTATCTGAAATCAAACTTTTAAAGATTTTTGAGCCCTTTGTTTTACCATCAAACATTTTAAATACATGCCTAAAGGGCAGTTCATTTGCATGCAGAAAGCATTTTAGCCTCTGAACTGTACCATCACAGAACATCGCTTCAAGTGAATTATAACTGTATGAATCAATTAGAAATGTAACTAATTCAACTGCTAAGCATCTAGCTCTTCCGTTGTCAAGAGTTATATGATCTAAGTAGACATCACCTGGTTCTTTAACAAGAATGTAATACTCTTGATACTCCATACCTGCAAGTGTTATGGTTTGATCTTTTCTTTCATCAGAACCGATGCACTCTATTCTCTGGTTCTGAAACTTATGTAGTGTTTGCTTTCTAAACCCAACTCTTTTTCTTTCTCTTTCTACTTTTTTTTATCTATCATATTGCTAGCATTTAAGCTTCTATATCTTGCAAAGCAGCATTAGCAATTGAAGCAGTTGCTCTACAACTTACGCGGCATCTCTCTGCTGTCACAAACAATTTAATGTTTGAAAATATGTATTGATTGTTTTCTCATAATTCGAAATCTGGAACAAAAGATGTCACTCTTTTCGTCGCTTTCAATATTTTTGTCAACGTTGCCTGAGGAATCAGTTTCACTAAAAGTAAAAAAGCTTTCCGCAAGACTACTGGACTTCATTTTTCTACATTCAAGTATTTCATATTTATCTTGAGTTCTTTTTCTTGCTGAAGTAGTGGCCCTGTCTATTAGACCAAGCTGGCTAATTCTTTCTTGTTGCTCAACAAAAGATTCCCACTCAATCACTGAAATCTGTTCTTCCGACGTTCTTATCATAGCAAGTCAGTGGCGTAACTTACGGGACCGCAAGGCCTGCAATGCGGGAGGGCCCGGTGCATGTGTAAAATGATTATAAAAATTTTTATTACACTTCAGAGGAAAGTACTTTTAATAATATGAAACCTGACAGAGAAAAAAACAACATGGAAAAAAACTCTTACGTAGCATTTGAAAAACTGATTCAATTAGATTCACACAATTTTCTCCAAACCTAGTAACGCGCATCTATCAAAATGCAACCTTACTTCATAACATTAAAGCCTTTCAACATTTGAATAATAATTTAAAGATATTATGGCAACAGCTTCTCTGGCCCAACAAGGTGCTTGATGCCATTTTCCAGAGCATATGAGTTTATGGGAACTAAATCGTCATTTATAGTTAGTCCAGATGAGCGTTTGATTAGATCCTTTAGTATTATCAACCTTCTGTATTTAACCGAACATTGACACAACATTGTCCTATTAAAAAAAAGATTTGAAAGTATTTACCATTTGTCTAGTCTCTTTAGAACTCTGACTCCAGAATTTATTTCAAGGGGAGGATCATATTGAAGATTTCAGGACCCCATTTTAGCCCCCACCTAAAAATGGACATAAAATTCTTATAATTTCAGACAAAATTTTGAAAGCAATAAAAGCAAACCGCACTTTTCTGACCTCTAAAACTCGTTTTTGGGTGTTTTTCTTCTTATTTGCAAATTTCATTTTTCAGAACCCAAGTTTTTGCATTACCCCCAATAAAATTCAACTCTTTCTTTTTTCGAAATGCTTCAAACTTGAAATGTGCATAGATGGGTCCATTAAGCACAAAATGCACTTAGTAGTTTTTTGATTTTTTTGAAAATTGTGCTCCGCAATTAAAACCCCAGAAAATTAGGTTTTAATTTCGACATTGCTGAGCACAATTTTCAAAAACTCAAAAAAATACTTCTACATTTTGTGCGTAATGGACCCATCTATGCGCATTTCAAGTTTGAAGGACGTTTGAAAAAAATTTGTAGAAGTTGATACGAAAAAATTTCAAAAAAGTAGGTTCGGAAAAAATGAAAATGCTGAATAACAAGACTACAGACAAAAGAAAAACACGCCGAAAACGACTGTTAGAGTCAGAAAAAAGTGGGTTCACTTCTTTCCCATCAAATGTCTGGAAATTAAGAATTATGTCATTTTTAGGTGGAGGCTAAAATGGGGTCCTGAAATCTCCAACATTGAACCCTCCCCTTCAACATCAACAAATGAAGAATTGCAGAAAAAAACTGAAATTTTGTTATACGAATATAGAGAAGATCCCACAGAAAACTTTCCTTCCGAAATTCAAAGCTTTCGAGTGACTCTTATAAAGACATTAGATTCAATAACAGTCAATAAGAGATTTGAAGATTTATTATTCATTGACAACTACATCGTCAAGTATACCAGATGTTGGCACCGCGTTTTTGCTGTTCTTTACTTAACTTGGCAACAGCCGAGCGGACATTTTCCAAGTAAAATTGATAAAAAAATTACTTACGTTCTACAATGTCACAGGAGAGATTGATACAGAAGAAATTGGGTAGAATGCAACATTGTAAAACAAATTGACATCAGACATTATTAATACATTGGCATCACAAAATGCAAGATCGAGCAACGGCGATTCAGAAGTAGTAAGTAACGACATGTAACGTAAACATTGTTAAACATTTCTGTTAGTTAACATTTATATTAAATGAAATTACTATATAGTATATTATATATATATTATAATAATATATATATATATAATATATAAAATATATAAATAATAATAAATATATATATAATATAGTATAATATATATATATTAATATATATTATATAAGATAGTTAAGTAAAGTATTGACGCCTGTAATTATTTGCCATAAAACCACTTTAAATAAATAAAGTTTTATTAAATTGCATTTATCGAAGAAACTCCAAAAAACACAAAACAAAGTATAAGAACAAATAAGTTGTTTAATTTCGATCTTCGTCCCGAGGAATGAACCCTTAACCAAGAGATACATGTGTAAAAAAGAACAAACGTTTTGCAAAACCAAATGATATTCTAGGTTTGTTATTAAGAAGAAACGATGAAGTATTCCTGTGGCGTCCAAAATGTGATCGATGATGTATTCACCGAAGGCGGTTGAAGTTTGAAGTTCTTATACAATAAGATCTGCTATTTTCCTTGTATTATGATTATTGATATTGCTATTGCGATGATATTTGTGAGATTCACAGATGTTTTGTGTAGAGCGGGTCACTGTGAGGGGGGGTGATTGTCTTGCGAGGTCAAAGGTGTTGTATTTTCGTCTGTTAAGATGTTGGGTTTCCTATATAAACGAGTCGCAGTACTAACAGTGGTATCATGTACACAATTGTTCATAGGAGCTAGTTTGGGGGCGCAGAGATTTTTTGAGTGGAGGTTATTGGAAGTCAAGAGAATTTTATGAGGATTTTTTTTATCTTTGTAGTTGGAATGTGGGGAATGGGGAGAAAAGTTGTAGTTGGGGTTTGTTTTTAAAGTGTTTTATAGCAATCAAGGGCTTTATAACAAATATATATATATAATATATAATTCATATATACATAAATATATATAAGTATCCATGGACACCTAATAGTATTATATATATAAATATATATATATATAATATATTATATATATAACATATATATATATATATAATAATATATAAATATATATATGGCCAAAGTAAATGAGGGCCCGACAATTTTGCGTTACGCCACTGTAGCAAGTACATGTACATATATCAAACATCTCATCAAATATTTTTATGATTATTAAAATATACGTCACGTCTTTATAGGAATAA
>JABUQX010055125.1:0-20000 GCA_015478945.1 Trachelipus rathkii
AAAAATGTTTCCTGATTAATAAAATGATATTTAATTTCGTGTAGCTGTTATAGTTTCTAAGTTACATGCATCTAAACTTTTCGGGATGCTGACCTAAATATATAAATTTAATATAGTATAATATATATATTACTATATTATATACCAGTTTTTGCTATATAATATATACTATGATAATATTATATATAATTTATACATATATATATATAATTATATATATATTTATATATATATATAATAATATATTAATATATATTATAACGTAGCAGTATGGTCTATGATGGTCCGCCTGATTGTACGCACCTAACCAGCAATCTAAAAACTTCCATATTGACGATGTTGTTGTTTGGTTTTGTGTGGGTCAGTGGTTTTTTGTTTCGCTTATACGACGTTCGATAATGCTTCTTGGATCGTGGTTTTTCTCGATCGAGTCCAAAAACTAGGGTAGGGATTTTCGGTGAAGCGCTGCCTAGACGGGGTCTTCTGGTGCAGTTAATGTGGAGGATGAAAATCGGGGTTTAGTGTCGAAACGGTGGTATGTTGTCAGGGCTGGTGAAAACGGTGAAATAGTGATAATTAGTTTACAATAGTGATAAGAAGTTGTAGCGTCGATACGCAGAAATAATGTTACTGTTAGATCGAGAGGTGTGTGTTTAGCGTTGGTTCATATGAGTTACTCGAGAGTGTAGTAGCGCATATAATAGATCCTAGTTAGCAGTAGTATGAAGTAGTACAGCACATCATGTAGTGAGGGTGGTAAGATGATAAAGAGACGTGTACATGGAGAAATCTTTCTTGCTCATTTACAGAGAGATAAAGCAGAGCAAAATGGAAGTTCATCTAAAGATGTCATAACGAGCAGATTCCCTTGCGTAGAGGAGATCAGTTTTGTTCTCACATAATGGTTAGTGAAAATAAGCAGAAGACCGTTAAGATTGAGCTCTGGTAGCCTCGGGTAAAAACATGGTTTGACTATACTCCATCTTTCAGCCATTCTGCGTGTGCGTTTGTGAAGGCATCATATTATATAAAATTTGGTATTCTTCGGAAGAGACGACCGGAAAAAGTCACCGTTAGACTGAGGATGGTAAGCTGTGATTCATACGTCTGTTGTACTGTTTGTTCGCGTATGTTACCGGTGGCAAGGGCTGGTGCATATTTCTTTGTTAGTATTTCCTTCCGTTGGGATGTGCTAAGAATTCTTACTGCTAGTGGAGGGTGAACTGGTCAATTGTTTTGTCTGTCCTGCTTGGCCGTTTGTCTGCAGTGGGAGGACAAGTTTTATTGTAGTTTAGTTCTTCTTGCCATGTGAGTCCATCTGGTCTTAGAATCTTCCTTCTTCCGATACGTTGGCGTTCGTCATCATTAAGGAGGCGTTCTTACGCACGTTCTGAAAGTTCCGATCATTCTGCTGTGAAAGCTAGTCGGTCATTGAGTGAGAGGTGTTCTTTACATCTGGTGTTCACCTATGTGAATTGGTAGTGAAGGTGGCTCGTAGTTATTTCTAACAACTACAATGACATTTGAAATTTCTTGAAATGATCTTCCGTTTTAAAGTTAACGAAAACCTGGTAGTATTAGCAGCCATGGGCTAATGTTTGCTTTGCTGTTTGCGATAATTGAGGTCAGCGCCTCCGTCCACCTATACTAAGAAGCTTATGTCATAAGCTTTTGGTATGTCGAGACTAGGCAAACCAGCATCACATAAAGGTCGTTTACTAACGTTGTGTGTTATGTTGTGTCTTCTTTAATGGGAGAGTGAAACATACTTGATATTTTAAGAATTGAATTTATTAAATATTCAATCATTTGTTATCTGTTGAATGTAAAAGGTAGATGCTCTCCTGTCAAGTTAACATTAGTTAGTAGGCGTATCAGGGCTGTTCGGTCCGACAATGCCTTGATCTCACACCTACCTGTCTTTGACTGACCTGACTTTTTGGCTTGATGACTTTCTTTTTGAGCCATTGACCTTTTTGAGCCAAAATTTTTACTGACGCTTGTACTTTTTTTGCCCTTCGACCTTTATTTTGACGGACCACCCTTGTGATTTCTCCATGGGTTCCATTTTTTTTTGGCCCACGGTATTATTTGGCAATCCCTAATTTTTGAGAACCTAATTTTGGGCCCGTAACTTTTTGGCACCACTTTTGAGCGACGAAGGGTTGGACGCCAAACGGTTGCGTTAGCACCGTGTGTACCAGTACGGGCCCCCGCTCTAATTTTCGCGCCATCGGGTCCATTTTTGACCCACGGGTAATCGATTTTGATGTGTCTTTTAGGGGCTTAGCCCTTTTTGTGATGTCTTAACGCCTTGAGTCTGGTGGGCCTTACGCAGCTCGTCGAACGCGCGAAGCTCACCGCCAGTCACGCGCCCGTCGCGTTTTACCGGTTTGGGTTGCCCTCAGCCCTCCGTCAACCTAGCTCCGCAAGCCCGTCGTGTTTTCCGCCGCCGCGGTGCTCGTACCGAGGCGCATTTTTCCGGCGTTCCCGCCGCCGAACGCGTTGGTTCGAACCACAGGTTTCGAATAAAAGGTATCTTACATCAGCCCGAGCGTGTGATGTGAGCAATGTGCAATCAGATGTATCCCGGGTTTCCGATCTTCAAGTACTAATTCGACCGATGAGAACGAACTCCCCATCCCAAATGTGACGTGAACTCTGTATGTTACGGGCTTATCGATGAACCTGTTCATTCGGTATAGTAGCAAGTTAACACCAGTATTGTAATGGTGACAGTGGCGCTTCCATACACTGCGGCTATGAGGACAACTCTATAGCATATCAGTCTTTAGCTTTAAATTGCTGAGCGTGCTATTGTAGTAGGGGCTGGTCGGTATTGTCATATACACTCATTTGTAGTAACTGCTGTTCACAAGATCATGTTAAGCTGTTGTTTTTAGATTAAATATTTGGCAACCAAATAAAAATATAATAATCGGCATCCCCATAAAATATAAATAAAGGTAAAATGGCAAAGCACGATAAATAAAATGGTACATGAAGAGTAATTAAATAAATTATTTTATTTTAGCAAATTATAAAACTCTTATATGCCCATTGCTAATTGCTCATAACACATATATACCGTATATGTATATTGTACATTTACAGTGAAATTATTATTTTTGTTAAAACAGTGAAATTATTGTCCCATCATACCTTGTGCAAAAACACGCAGGAACCGCACTACGCTAAAACAACATGCCTGCTTATTTTGAGGTATGGCGAAAACCTTTTAATTACCATTTATGTGTGAGCGTGATACATTTTCCTATCTTATTGCCGCCATTTTTCATATCCAGGAACCCTCCTTTCCCCTGTATTGTTTTCATTTATTTACGTATGGTTGAAGCGGAGTCGTCTAAGATTATCGGATATCTTTGTGAAGTGAAGATTCAACATCTTCTTCACTCATCATTTGCGTAACAGCTAATATTTGAGTAACAGCTAATGCTGTTACGTCTGTATCCTTGATCATGTTGTAGAAGTGATTATTGTCGTTTAAGACCATCCAATCACGATTCTTGGTCTTCTCAACATCCTTAACCATCTTATCAAAATTAATCTTTGCCATGCCCTGGAAATTAATTATGTGCTCGGTATCCTTATTCAACGTTAAGCCTTTTGCTTTCAAGATGTAAGCAAAACTCGAATCATTCTTCTTTATTCGAATGGCGTAGGATTTAGGACCCGTGCACACGAAACTATCAGCTATTTCTCCAGGCCCTATCTCGTCAGTCAGGTTTCCTAAGAATTTTCCCGTATCAGGAATATATTCACCTTTGCGTGCTGTGAAAACACAGCTGTCGGTATCACAGTAAAGTACACGCTGTCCTAGAGAATCGAGGAGTTTATATAATTCGACCCTCGCATAAGCTGTGGTAAAGGAAGCAACAGCCACATTTGTGGCCTTTGCTGTTTTATTAGTGAAGCCGGTATGTGTAACTTCAACTATATGTTTATCCCCCGACACAATGATATTTCTAACCTTAAGATCAGCTCTCTTCATTAATTCCCAGACCTGGGCGTAACTCGTGCATACGATATCCTCATTCTTGGGAATACACGTTGAGCTAGTTTTCCCCATAATGAATTGAGAAGTAATTTAGCTATATAACGCATTCCAGGATTGCTTTCAATATTGTCTGGGTCAAGCGTTACGCCCTCAATGTCCTTGAAATCTTGCAGGTATTGAAGGAATTCTTCGCAGGTTTTATCGGTTATACCATCCGGTAACCCCGAAGCCTCAGTCTTCCACTTCAAGAATGTTTCAATGTATTTACCGAATATGTCATTTGAAGGTGTAAATTTCCATATTTCATGGATCTTTTTAATCTCATACCCTTTCGCTACAGCTAATTCTAGCTCTGGACTACAGTATACTCCTTTTAACATACGTTGGTTTTCGTTGTGCCTGCATTTTCCTTCATAGCCGGAGGCGCTGCATGTTCTACAAAGAGAAAATATTAGCCGATTGTCATAGCGGGCAGGGAGGACAGGAGTGTACAGATTCTTAGGAGGTAATACCGAAACATACGAGAGTCCGAAATAAGTGGAATTCATTTCTTGGACGAACTTTTCTATGGTAGGAAGATCCCTACCTACGAGTTTCGTAGGGGTACCTGCTGGAAAGGGTTTTGTTTTCTGGACAAAAGGATACAGGGAGGTGAAATCTAGGTACTTCAATTGAACCCCTTCGGTAGGGGGGTAGTAATACACGAAGGGCTCTGTACGCCCACCGTACAAGGCTTCACCTACCTCTAGTTTCGCATTTGCAAGCTCATCTACCGAATTGAGCTGCGACGGTTTGATCTTCCTAACTTTCTCTAGTTCGTCGTTTCGTCGTGTTAATTTACAACTAGTGACGCTCGACACTTCTTTTTTCATTTTCGCATCCGAATTCGCAATTCCATACGTTTCTACATTACCTTCATACACCTTTCGACTATAATCGCTTCTTGTCTCAGGGTTGTACTGTACCTGTTCAAAGACTTTGAATTTGCCATTAGAGTTTTGTCTAAACCTTTGTCCTTTCATCTTGGTGACCATGAAATCACAGCCATGAAGAGAAAGACAAGTCTTCTTCCATGGCTGTACCAGTTGCGAGGAGGGGTACGCCTGTTATTCAGGTCTATCGTTTGTTCATTAACGTTGAGTTGACGGGCAGATAAGAACTCATTAATGTCAAGGGGTACGTGGTCTTTAGCTGGAATTTCAGCGTAACCGTCAGGCTTTAGATACCTGTTTTTGATTTTAAATTTACGTTCGCCACCATTCCTTGCATGTTCGATCCGATGACCCTTATACATCTCCATGAACGTAAGCCACTTCACACCATCATATGAGTAGTTTGAATCATCAGTGCGTCCTATATGAGCCAATGTATTTTCAGGCATGAAGTGCATTTTATATATCATGAATGATAATGCAGCAATGGTAGAACAATCAAGTAAGCAGTCGACTTTATGATCCTTAAGGAAGATGCCCCTGAATTTCTCGAAGGATTTTGAACGTAGATATTAACGTCTTGAACGCAGTACGTTGTACATTCCTTCATGATATCGTATTCCGTAATCCTTATTGTTAAATGTTTGATACCAACGATCAAAATCAGCCTTTTCACTGTCGGACACTCGATGTTGTCTCAAAGGTTTCCTTTATCCGGGAAATTTTTCCCTTGTAATTTATATTCTCAAGGGTAAGAAAACGGTAAGGAAAGAATCCTTTAGAAAGCTCACCTGTAATTCCCATGCATTTAGGTAGTTTTTTCAAGGCGCAGGGCATAAACATTAACGTGTCCTTAAAATGAATGTTATGGTTAGCTGTCATAGTTATTATCTTGGTTCCACGCTTCACAGGGTTGGAGGATATGGAATGGACGGCAGGTCTGGCAAGCAGTTTGCTGTAAACAAACTGATTGTCGAACTTACCGCCATTATGAGCCTGCAACTAGAATGTTTGACTTCTTGTGTTTTTCGGCTAAATCTGAATAGATAAAGTTGAGATAGATCGAGTCCTGGCACTTCCTCATACCTTCTTGTTCGCTTCAGAATTCAATTCGAATATTTCAGTTCGAATACGCGTAAATCCGCAAGTCTCACACCGGACGATGAATTGTCTAGTTCTTCCTCCCCGCAGTTGCTGCATACTAGCATACTCACTAGAATGTATGGCGCATAATTGTTTTTAATGTGGCCTCCTCATCCTCTTCACGAGTATTATGATTATAGGTTTCGATATCATAATAATGTAAAGGTGGGCTTACGTTTGGCGAAATCAGTGACTGGATCAAAACTCATTTTTTTCATGAAAACATTGATTTAACCCACTAGTTCCTACTTCTCGTCGCCATAACTGGGTTTTAAAATGCATGCAACATGCCGGTGTATACCCTGTTTTATTAGCTACTGATCTCATTATCCGCAACAGGTACAAACATTAACGAGGTACTTGCCACGTGAGGTCTTCAAAGGAACTTAAAAGACAAACCTTAATTTTTGAAATCTTCCAAATTGCAATGATCCATGACCTTATTTCTGATATCTTTATATATGCGTAAGAATGTAATCAAACCACGGTTTTTCCTTTACATTTATAAAGTTAAGCAGCTGTCCACATCTGTATTTCATGCATTCGTTTTGCTAAATGATTAATTAAATGGTCGGTGTAAGGGAGTAGCACTGATTGACAAAAACTGGTCCCTCGTTGATATTGTCATCAGGCTCCACAGCTTGGCCTACACAGCTTATTTCACTGATTCGCGAATCTCACAGGGGAAAAGGATAATAAGGTTTTCTATCGGGATCCATACAGCCTATTACAGAAAAGAGGTACAGTACACCCTAAATCTCTGTTCATTTGCGGGTTTTAAAACCTATATTGTTGTCGAGTGTTGATTTAACTGGTGTGTTTACACGCCTGCTTTAGAGAAAACAAATACTGTCGAGGGAGACACATAGACTAAGCATATGTCTTCTCTATGGTTACGGGTGGCATTCGGCGATGAGTATAATTCGTATTCGTCGGTGCTAGTTGTGATGGTGGTTATATATTATGGTGTTTGAAGTCAGCAGAGGAATTCTCTCAACTCTCATGTTCAGTGCTGAGATGTTGCCGTATTTCTGAGTTCCAGCCATAGTTCGCGTAGCGTGCATGTGATATTACTGGTTAGATCGTATGGAGATTCTAGAGTTTTTGGTGCTTCGTGAGTGTATCTGCGTATGTCGAGTGTAGCTTAGGTGCATAAGTGTTAGTTTACTGGTCGATAGGATATGATAGTAGTTACTAGCTGAGAATGATACTATGTTACTGTCTCATCATTGAGTGAGAGGTGAGTAGGAAATGAAGTTCTTTTATGAGGTGAGGTAAAGTGGTACGATAATTGTCTAGAGTCGGATTTATACGATCGAGATAGCAGTGTTCAAAGAGTATATTATCATGAGTGGTTCTTTTGTGATGTATCTCTAGATAGCTAGGTAACTGTTAGTTTAAGGTTGGTTGGTGATGCGGGATCGACCTTGAATGGTAGGTGTTAACCTGGTAGTTTTGCTAATGAGTGTGGGGTGGTTGTAGGCTAAAAGTTCGTCGAAATGAGGCGAGAGGATGCAATTGTTGCGAAGTATTAATAATAGATTATGGCGCGGTTCACTCTATTGGTGAGGTGTTTGTATATTTATAGATCATGTATATAGGACGTGTGGTAGCGAGACTCGCGTATGGCCGACATAGTCTGAAGAATCGTTCGCTGTCAGCATTGGAGGGCTTTGGTCATCGAGCGAGCATGGACTGAATGGGCGTCTAGAAAACGATCGACAAAAATACTTAGCCGATTTTGGTCGATATATCTCTCATGAGGATTCGTATGTGGAATTGCCCCCCGTTCCTATCCGTGAACAAGGAAAACCTGCCACGGAGGGTATATTCCGATATGTCACTACTTCCACGTACCTGTTCTAACTTTTTTTCTATCACGCTGTGTAATGCAAGCTAACTAACACATCGTTAATGTCAACGAATTACCGTTAAATGATCTGGCTTGGTGTCGATACGTTATCTGTAGCGGTTGCTGTGTCGATATCCTCGTGAATTAAACGCGTAGGATCCTTCACGGGTGGTTTCCTTTAGACAATTTCTGTAAAGAAGGGTGCAGGGGTTTCATTCTATACCTGCCCTGCCTTCCTCATGCGTCAATGGAAACACTTTCTACACTGTGAAGGACCCGCAACAGCCGCCGTGTCATCCTACAAGTCCGGCCGGTGCCCTTTCTGTTTTAGGCTTTTTTCTGGAAAAACGAACTGAAAATTCATTAAACAACTGTGGTAATATATGTAACAATTTTTTTCAGTAATATTTTTTATTTTGCAGTAATCGATACTAGAATAATTAGATTGTAACTTACCGACGATTCCGAAGGGGGGATATTCGCTTCAGATAAGGGAACGGGGGCAGCGCACGTGTATCTGTAGATTCACCAGTGTTTAAGTCTGATTGTTTTCGCTGAGCCTTCCAGAGTGAATTTCCTGTTGAAGGAGGAAAATGAACGTGTAAGCTACATAAATAGACTGTTTATAGTGTTAATATATTACGTTATTCCTGAATTTGAAAATATGCTTACCCTTCCTTTTTTTTCCGTCTCAGCTTTGAGAAAGAATCTTATGAAGCACCTGAAATGCGGACTGGAGTGATTTCGTTAGGACTAGATATTACCAGCTTACTGCACCCACCACCTTTTTATCTGGCCACGTATACTAATGGTTTTGGGCAATCAGCTACTAGCGAGACGAAGGTCTGCGCCGTTCATTAATTGAGATTAACCCATCTTCTTATTAAGGACTGTTGGGTTCCTGCGTGTATGCTATAGGAGGAAAGAAAACTGTATGTAAATATACACAAACAAATGTAGATTCGTTATAAGAACACGCTATAGAGATAGTAGTGGTACAGGCATCCTCTATGGAATAATCATGTGAATTAAATACACATACCGAAATCCTTGATCGTTCCCGTACGTCAGATGTTGGCCGGCTAGCAAGCTTCTTCCGTAACAACCTGAACTGTATTTGCTTGCGGTTCTGTCTCGTTCCTCTTTTATTACCTGACTCCCGTAAGCTTTAACGTTTTTCGCTCCGAGTTTCGTATATCATCTTTACTTATATTCTTAGGATAATTGCATCCGGGTGCGCACCTCCGGGACTTTATTGACACATTTGACCCTTTGACGGTTTCAGCATTACCACACTGTAATGACAATAGCAGAATATATAATATAATATTAACATATACATAATATATCGTATTTATATATATATACTACATTCCAATATATACCTTATATAAACATATAATATAATAAAAATGAAATATCTATGTAATACACCGGCTATCGAATATAATAACCGCTTAAGAAATAATTAGAACTTACTCTCAGCGGTCGTAATCCTATTTTCAGTAAAGCTTGAAACGGATTAGAATAAGTTCATCTCTCTCACCTTCAGTAACGCTCGTCACATATTCCTCGTCACACATACTCAGGAGCGCGATTATCTACAAGGTTCAGCTCCATTTCGTGTTCACTGCTTTCAAGGTCGTCGGAGGAATCAATCGGTTCTGCGTGCTGTCTAAATCCTACGACCTGCAGAATAAAGGTGAATATATATCATAACTCATATGTATATATACGTAGTCATTCTACTAATCGTACTAGGCTACTATATAGTAAGGACTGCTATATGCTTTATATAACTGGAAATTAATATATAATAACGGTATAGATATCTATATATAAATAATATAATAATACCTTAAACTACTATAAGTGTATTACTATTTTATATACTATAACTCACTTATAACAATGAATAATAATACAGGTGAACATTATATTCTACACAGTTGAGTTAACCATTGTGGATGGGATTGGTTGTATTCTGTCTTCGATCTCACTCACAATGCACGCTGCGTACTGCTTTCATAGGGCCCCAGCACAGCTTCCAATAATGCGCGACCTCTTCGAGCTCAACTTCCACGAGTACGGATCATGCCACAAAGTTTTCTCCATCGGTCCACTGAAAGGGTGAGCGTGTTTCACATCGCTTCGCGTTTTTGATATACTATATGACAGATATATACTCGGTTTTTGGTCTCTCTCTTACGCAATACTTACCCACTGTAGACTGTAAAACCTGAAACAGAAAATACACTCACTCATATATATACTATATATATATATATATATATAGTACTAATATCTATTAACTAGTATATAGGGGAGTACCATATTATTATATATAACCTTCTTAAGTATATATATATATTATATATTATATATATTATATATTAAGCTTAATTAAATAAATTATTAATCATATTAAGATTTCGAACAGATATAAACATTATTTACACTTAGACATGATCGTACATTCACAATCCATAATACAGGGCTTACGCTTGAAAACACACTGACTAAATATATCCTTTGACGTCAAGGCGTTTTAATAACGCTACATCTTTAGCCCTAAGGGTGTGTTTTAAGCCTAATAGGCTAACATGGTGCATGAATCGCGGTATAGTTGAACTAGTACACCTTTAATAGTTTAACATATGTGTACCAAATGAGAAAAACATTGTCTTACAATTAATTAATATATATATATTATATATATATTATATATATAATATATAGATATATATATTATATATATATATATATATATATATATATATATATAATATTATACAGTAAAATATTATTATCCGCACCTAGTTTTCTTTTAAAATAAAAGGGAATAACAACGAGGAATCATACATTGAAACCTATATAAAAAATTATTACTTTTATTGAGTAAAATTACATCATTTTTAGAATTTCCTGAACAATAATAAAATCGTTGAGTATTGGGTTTTTAGCTGAGAATACATTAACGAGATCTTCAAGAGTGCGATTTTTAAGTAATCCTTGTAAAAAGTAAACGGCATAGAGTCCACATACGTGTGACGAGTTACTGATTGGTAATCGGAAAACGTCTTAAGGTTTTTCACTATAGCTTGGAATGTATTGTTTTCTTAGGAATTGCTGTTATAATAAGGGGCTGATATAACTATTCGACTTGAGCTGCAGGGAAATCAACTAGAATCATACAGTTTGTTCATCAAGTTTGTATAGTACAGCCCAATGACCCTGAGCAGTTTCCCATCTAGGTGAAGTGTTAAATATCAACCCTTCGTTTACTCTTATTTTTATATCTTCTAATTCATTACTGGCATACGTATGCTTGAAACCCCTTACTGATGTCAGTAATACGCCAAGTTCGGTCTCGTTCATGTTTAACCGGTTAGAAGCACGTTTCTAACTCTGTCTAGTTCAACGAGACTCTGGTATTCCATATAAACCAAGACTGAAACAGGAACCTGTAAGCTCGATGCAAAATTTAAATTCAGTCCTAAGGATCCACTCGTTACAGCGCTTAAATGAGTAGAGGCAGACGAAGAAAGATCGGCCGTTAGTTCATAAGCATATAAATTAGAATTGTCAACGTAATCTTGTGTGTAATTCCCCGTTCTGAATCACTACTACATGCATGCAGTTTTGAGCTATTCAGGAGTGAGATAAGGCCGAGAAACGACAACGATCAGGTAGGAGATGGTGCTATATAAGACGTTTCGTAACCTTACGGTGTGAATTGCCACTGCGATTTTGAAGACTTGTCCGTTTTTAAATTGAATCAGTGTTTGAGAGATTGTATGAGGATGGATTCTTTTTTATATACTTGCTCTATTACTTTACAGCGTGTAGTGCTCCACAGGGTTCCTACTTACAACTTTTCAAGGCAGAGTGCGCAAGTTAGAGCAAGTGTTGGGAATTGTTATTATTTGATAAACCATGTGTAAAGTTAAAAATCTTGTCTCCACAGCCGTATCAATGGTACTTTGCGGTTGAGCGAATAGAAGTGATTTTTCATTTCAAATGTCTGTTTACTGTGAGTCTTCACTGTTGCGTACATAAATAAGGTCTCCAACAATGTTGAAAATTGGGGGATGGTGGAGTAACTTCGGTAGCACCACTTTTTAGTGTGTACTTTCAAAGCAAACTGCGGTGTAGCCCTAGTCAATTTCAACTTAAGTTCCACACCTGGGAGTAGAAGTCGCTCCTGATTAAGTAGATCCCCCATTAGTCGACCGTAAAATTCGTATGTGTTACTTGGAGATTTCGCAGCCCTGTCAATATGCTTATCTACATCTTTAAAGCTGTAGAACCCACAGGATTGCAGGTGGGATTGTTTCGCATCTTCACTAAAGTTTAAAAGATTGTTGATGTAGCATTTGTAGGGGTATAAGGCTGTAGCTGAATTAACAGGTGTTTCATTAAGGAATATTTCCAGCTGGCTGAAAGCGGTATACAAGAAGTTACTCTCAGGAAGTTACTCTCAGTGTAAACGACATGATCATCGGATATAGGTAGGTCGCTTCCGTCTTCTGATAAAAGTTTCACTTTCAAGTATAAATGGATGTCGCTGGGATCGATGTAAAAGTCCCGAACCAGTAACTATAACTCTAAAGGTGCCATGTATGGGGTAATCGAGTGGTGGGATTGATAGATACGTATTGCTCATTAAGGCCAGACTAAACTTGGGTGGGCGGAAAATTAAAAAGATTTAATTCTGGATTTACACAGCCCATGAGACGCAACTGGTTAAAGAAATGCAATCCTGTCGGGCTCAAAAGCTTTCTTAAGATGAATAGAATATAAATAAAATACACACTCCTCTTATAATACTTTACTAGATAGGTTATATATATTCTGATTGAGCCCTCAGTTCCATTGCTAACCTTTAAGGCTCATAAGAATGGTTATCGAACCTTTCGTGTAAAAGAACCTTCCTATTTTACTGTGTTCATTCATGCTCAGAGCTAGCGCCGTTTCATCTCTAATACACGACCATTGTACAGTGGGAGGAATTCTTCAGGTCTATGGAGTTTTTCAATTGTTT
This sequence comes from Trachelipus rathkii, assembly GCA_015478945.1. Taxonomy (NCBI): domain Eukaryota; kingdom Metazoa; phylum Arthropoda; class Malacostraca; order Isopoda; family Trachelipodidae; genus Trachelipus; species Trachelipus rathkii. The sequence continues at coordinate 12,990 of JABUQX010055125.1, forward strand.
AGTAAAAGAAGACCCGAAGGTATGAATTTTACACGTGTACTGAGCTCGTCAACAAAACTAATAGTAACCAAAGGGTAATTTATGCAATAAGAAGAATACTACTTAATGCTTGTTTACAGACCGACAACCATATTTCGCAGTGTAGTAATCCATCGGGCAGTTTAATCGGCACAAAAGTAGTTATCAGCCAGAGTGTAACGAGGAAACCTAAACAACTCACTATCGAGTTTTCAAAGAAACATAACATAACCAGAATGGAGGTAAGAGTATGGAGAGCGTATAACTCGTGTACATTTAAACGCACCCGTTACGGTTTCTTTATTACAGGAATACAACAGTTGAAGTATATGACCGAGATTCGCAAGAGGGTGTTATTACAGAGTGTAAGGTCAGAAATGTTGAGTAATCACGTAAATACGGCGCATTATATGCTGTATGAGGAATACTACACATTTAAGAAAATGCTTGCGGGTAACTCTGAAGATATTATTGAATACTTCTTGAGATCCCTAGATATGTATAAATTTATTTCAATGTTTAAAAAACAATGGTGTGATTCTATTTACACTGATGGCCCAGAAAATAAACATGCTATGATTTCTATACGTGATCTTTTCGCATATATATTAGGAGATGGGGCGCATGTACTAAGAGAATACCTATTGGAAAACTCTGAGCGAGTGGCATATTTGTAAAGCTTTCGAAAGAGTAAGTTTGAAATAAGCGTAGAACGAATCTTTAGGTTAACGTATAAATATATTTAAAAAGGAAATCTATGTATACTACATCCTTACTGAACTAACAGATGTCAATCATGGAGGACGTGCATAAATTCATGTTCCGTACACCTGCAACGTGGTCTTATAGCCGGTCCAACTGGCTGCGGAAAAACATTTGCGATACTAAAATTATTAAGTGAATTAGAGATATTTGAAGAACGACCTGTGAAAATAATATGGTGCTATAACGTATTTCAGTCGAAGTTTTAACGAATTATAAAATTAATTCATTTCCATGAAGTGAATCTCCGGACGTAAATATCGGTTAGCAGAACATAAAAGGACAACACTAAGGAATAATCTGGATACCTTATGCACAAAGGTGTGAATTATTGAGGTACGCCGAAACATTTATCAGTTTATTTCTCATCATCTAAATATCTCGTGTTCTTCTAACCCAGAAATTTTTTCAACGCAAAGCACAGCATATGCCGTAGTAATCTCATTGAATACAATAATTGATTCTTTTTCCGGACAGAGACGCGACATTGAGTCAGATAATGTGCTAGCAGTCAATGTTCCCGCCTTCAAAAGGAAAGAGTTCTTAAAGTATATAAAAGAGGTTACATCGATCCACGGTTTTTGATGTGCGAATTCTTCCACCCTAAAAAACACATCCGAGGTGGCTGCTCACTATACTATAAGAACTGTCCGCACCAAACATTTTCTATTCAAATTCCGAAATCGAGACTGTTTATATTCCTGAGTAATGTTGATAAAGAATATTACCGTTGATGAAAATTATGAGAACTTAGTAAAAGAAAAAGAGAAATTATTAAAAAACACTAGCATTGTAAATCGTTTCGCGAGATTGCTTAAATATGTCAAAACAGGTCATACATGAAACTGGTACAGAAGAAGAAAGTTACGGTCGTCACATGCAACACTCATTTCGTAAACTTGTCCGTAAAGTTCAGACGAATAAAATTAAAGGCATAAAAGAAACTGTTTACAACAGGAGGCGAGTTTTCTTCCATTACTCTGCTCTCAATAAGGTGTAGCATATCCTGTTGCATGATTGAGTCGTCTAAACTGCTAACAGGAAATCACACGTAAGAATGAAGAAGGCTGTAGTAATCCCCTTCGAGCAGTATACAAAGCTACAGGATAATTCTCTGATTATTCCTCAACCTCTTCCCGAAACATTACTCGATCCGCGAGTTGAACAGATACGTATTTTTGAAAAGGAATTAGCAGAAATATTAACTTCAAAAGTTAATGTAGACGAGAAAAGGATGAAATATCAGGAAATATTACAAAAATTATTAGAAGTCAAAGACAAGTATACAGGAATGCATCCTATTTCAAATGCAGTTTCACAAAGGGACTATGAAAGAAAGGATTTTAAAAAGGTTTAGAAACACTTGCCCTCTAATTGAAGATAAAGGAAACGCCATTATATTGATATTTTAAAAGATCAGACTAAATTGTGAACGAGTCTGGGACAAGATTCGTTAGTAAATGACAACTCCTTCAAAGGTTCCAAATATAGTAGACTTTGGGTCTCAGACTTAGCTGGGAATCATTAAAAAGAATGCCTATACCAGATGGGATGTCATTAAAACGCGAGTTACAGGGGGATCAATTTTCCTTCGCAGCTTAATTTAATAAGGCAGAGGCTACAGTGATTGGGATATTCAGTCATCGGTTTCCGAACCTGTACTTCCTAATGAACGACCTTACAAGGGAATATTACATCCGTAAGAAGCAGAAACTAGGTTAGTGCACAAGTAATAAAAAAAGCGAAATGAATTAGCGCGAAAACTGGTTAAGAGATGTAATATAGCATTCACGGCATTTGAATACAAATGATACAACTGTGTCACCTGCTCAATCATAAAATATCGAAACAGAATCGTGCAGGATATACCAGGAATACCCAGGATCATTTCCTGGTATATATCAACGAAAGGCGTTAACTCAATTAAGGCCTAAAATGGTATACTCCGCCTCCTTATGTTTCACCAATCATAATCTTAACGCCTAATCAATGATTGGTTGAGGGAACGTAAGACAGTAAAAGGGGGCGGAGCTATAATAAGCTCCGCCCACCTCTTATTCATGTATATAAACCCCACCGCGTACTCTAGCAACCGATATATTTGTATTCCTGCCTTCCAATGGTTAGTAGTTGTGTTACGACCGAAATGACGTGCCTAGTTAGAAATATCACGGTTAGTGAGTTATCGTCTTGGTCTGTGGTGCATCAGCATTGCGCTATTATCTTACGTTTTAGAAGAAGGCCTTCTGGGGATCGCTACATTACCTGCTTAGCCCCCTTACCTGGTTATAATAAGCCGCTATTCATCTCGGTTGAAAGTCTCAGCATCATCATGGAAGCTGTTTCGGATTGGGTAGCCAAAGATTACATGAACCTCAGCTTGTTAAATGAATGGGGGTTATCTGTATCACAGGGTGGTCCTGACGATCACAAGCGTTTAACCTTGGTTTTTTCCTTACATGAAAACATTCCAAGGGTACATATAGGCTGTTGGCTTCGCCGTAATGCGTCATCTGTTTTCTCATCAAGTGCACATGCCGTAACAATAAGTGGTAAAGAAGACATCGAGTTGTTCCTAAAGATGAACGAAGAATTCCTACATAGATTAGAAGATACGAATACCTTGGAGGAACTCATAAACACTGCGCATCGATTGGTTTACGGTATCTATAGTGATAGTTTTATGTTTAACTCTAACAACGTTGCTAAGATGATGGAGGTTGTAGACCTTAGTCGTTTTACTCATGTATGGAACGAGGAAATGACCGGTGAAAGATGTAAAAATCATACTCTGAAGATTTCAGCTGCAGAAATGTACTCCTTCATTACGGGGGAGGGAAGGGTAGGATTAGATTCCTACATCGATAAAGTAAAGTAAAGTAAAGTATAAGTCAATTAAAGTAATGTATTATTAAGTGATAATATCTGTAAATATTACTACCTCTGTGTAAATATTACCGTAGCATTGTAAAAAAATGTTTTTTTATATTTTTACATTTCCTTATCCTTTTTTATTTTAGGGCTTGGCCTATATATTATAGTATACTATATCTATATATATATATTTATATATATATATATATATAATATATATATATATATATATTATATATATATTATATAGTATATATATATATATATATATATAATATTTATTATATTTTTTTTATTATTTTTTATTTAATTTTATTTTAATTTTAATTGTTATTTAATTTTTATTAATTTATTGTTATTTACTTTATTATTTTATTATCTTATTATTTTATTATTTACTTTTATTATTTTATTATTACTAGAGATTTTGGCCATATACGATTATAATATATATATATTATATATCATATATATAATAATATCAATATATAATTTATACATATATAAATATATATATATATATATATATCTATATTTTTTATTATTAATTATATTATTATCTATTATTATTATTATTTTATTTAATTTTCATTTTTATTTAATTTATTTTATTTTATACAATCTTTTAATTTTATTTTACTTGTTATTACATTATCTTATTATTATTATTTATTTATTATTCTTATTAATTTATATATATAGTATATATACATTATATATATAATATACTATATATATATAATATTATCTATATATATATATATATATATATATATATAAGCCGTTTACATATTGATCAGTAGCTAGCATGGGTGCGAAGGGAGATAGTTGATAAACATTACTTCAACCTGAGGGAACCTAATAGTTTTGGGGTTTCACTAGATTCCGCATTAAAGAATTCCTGATATTGAGAAAAAGAGCTAAAAATTAATATCTAGAGGGGGAAAGAGGCATTTACATCTACATAAGCCTGAAGAAAAAAAATTTCCTACCCGGAAAACCATAGCGGTCACAGGTCGACAGTGTGTGGACATTTAGATGTAGATGCTGAAATGCATTAATAATATACGTTCTTATAATAACGGTTTCCAATACATTTTTTACATGACTATACTCTATGATACCTATGGTGAAATCCTTAAAGATAGAAGATCAGCGGACTAGTGAGCCAGTGCAAGTACTTGAAATTATAAGGGACGAACGGGAAGCAACACCCATAATTAATTTCTCTGGACACGTAATTACAGGAATGGAGTTCAACGCGACACGCGAGTCTTCAGGAGATGCTACCTGGGAGTAAACATCCGCGTCTACCACATAGAAGGCCAAAACCCAACGCTGAATATAACACAAATACCACTATTTGCCGTAAAACACACGACCTGACATCACCAGTGCACGCGCATTGAACCAGACAGTACTAGCGCTACTCATTAAACGAAGCGCACTAGCATCAAAGGTATTCCCACAGAATCTCACTAAGACTGAACACACATTTATACTACATTAGATATAGCTCGAACTAGACACACACTACGACTTAACTTCCTCCACATAACCACACAGGCTCTTACACATAGCAATCTATAAGCCTTACAAACTCTTTAGAACTGTCAAACAACGAGAGAGATCTACTTAAGATCATAGTATAAAAGTGGGTAAACAAGAAGAATACCAAAGCATAAAATGAATTCCAGGAATTATGCGTACAACAACGCAATCTTAGATAAGAGACATATCCTCGACTATGCGTCGCATATATACGCACTTCAGAGGCTGCTCTATGCAAGAGGACTGACTTACACGGAAAGTAATTCTAAAGACTCAACACATATCGACCGCACTACACGCCCGCTGACAGTTTCTAAAGGATATATTATCCTAGAGTAGGATATCTACAACACTGGATGACAAAACTAAAAGACGCGGATTCTACCTAAACGAGCGAATACCAAATAGTCAGGTTCAATCCTGCACTCCGAATATAAAATTGATAAAAATATTAGGTGGAGCATAAAGGTAAAGGAAAAATAAAACAGGTACTGGTGAAATGGAGGGGGTATCCGGCCAAGTTTAATACTTATATAAAAGCAAGTGAAAGTTAAGAATCATTAAGCAGTTGATATATTATAATCATGGAGAGGTTAGATCACTTTTTTCAATTTAACCTCTACCATCTCAGCATCCATGCGATTTCATCCGATTAATAATCTCGCTGATTTACTACTGAATAGTTACCATGTTTACCTTGAGCGAACAGCTATGAGGTAGGGTTATTGTGAATGATATTAAATACGGACATAGAAAATTTACCCACCGCATCTATTCTGGATGAAGGATATCAGGAAGTGTAGAATTGTTTGAAACTGATATACAAGTGGAAGGTACCGTTTTCTGAAAAGGACTGCAACTGCCAAAAAAGGTAAATTTACGATTTACATTGCACAAAAGAAACTTCATTGAAGACTTGCTCTGGCCGACGGTCTATTGTTAAATCAGTTACTGCTATTTTTCAGTCATTTTAAAAGAACTTTCTTTTGATGTAGGAGTATTATGGTGTAATGAGTGAGATTTGGTGTCAACTGATATGCGATGCCAATGAAGATAACAGTATAACTATCTTTAAGATCAAGAAGCAAGTTGTAAACCTGCGAGACCGTGATACGTTTTTTCTCGAGCGATCACAATGGCAAAGAAAACATATTCGTAAGCGGTATGGTGAACTGGATATACTTCACGATATCCCTACTATGCTGAAGAGGGTTATACTTTCTGTGGAGAATAAACCCTTAACTTGGCATGAACAAAAAGATGACGCGGACCGAGTGCTGCATTATACATGTACCCCCTCCGAGATGCTCAGTCGACCTGGTATGGCTTACATCTACACCGATGTTGTTTCACATCAGTATGTGGGGAACGTTACAGCCCCTTTGTTACGAGTTGTCCACCTTACTGATAAAGGTGATAACCTTTCCGAATGTGCATTACCTTCCTCTAAGTAAATCCGAAATTTGCTCTATAAGGGTATACATTAAAGACGTAGAAGGGAATGCATACCGCTTTACACCGGGCAGCCTGATATGTAAAATGCACGTACGGCGGAAAAGGTATTACTAGACTTTATACGTGAAGACACTATATCGAACTTGTGAGGTACGGTTGCACCTATTTAAATCAATGCATAGTTGGTTTCCGCTCATTCAATAACTATCTCTTATACTGCAAAGTTTAGTTAAAAGAAATCCTCTAGTTGTTGAAAATGAGGGCTGAGAGGTACTTTGTTGGCTCTAGAATCCAACGAGGCCATGGTGTTTCCGGTTTCTTTGCCCGGCTCTTGAGAGGTGCAATGCCTCT
>JABUQX010055125.1:25000-43771 GCA_015478945.1 Trachelipus rathkii
GGTGGTCAAAAAAGGTCAAAAAAAAGTCAAGGTCAGGTAAGATTTCGCGAAAGGTCAAGGTCAAAAAGGTCAAGGCCAAAAGGTCAAGGTCAGTCAAAGGGCAGGTAGGTGGTCAAGGTCAATTTTTTGTGTGCAAAATGGTATTCCTACTACTTACGTTAATTTCATTTTGTTTTTTGTTTTCTCTTTTTCTTAGGAATGGCTCCAAGTATTGATTTAATTTTGATTTCCCTTAATGAGGAATATTCATGTTAATATATTGATTGAATATATATTGTTTTTTAAATAAATAATTTGAATAATAATCTTCGATAAACATATTGTGTTGAAAGGAACACAACGGAAAGAAAGAGCTGCATTAGTTTCGTTTTTTTGTTATATGCATGTATCCAAAATTTAGACTTATCACGAGAGAAGGTGTCAATTATGAAAAAAAGCTTTCTGACTTTGCTATCTTTGCCTGTTTCTCTTACTTGATATTGATTCTATCTTTATAATTCCTTTACTTCCTACTTGAAAGTAAGAAGAGTGTGTAATATTCATTCAGTTCAGAAAAAGGTAATTATTTGCTTGTGCTTAATGCTTATTTGCTTAATGTTTAAAAATAAATTAATTGATATCTCTTTTTAAATCTTATTAATATCTCAATTATATATATATACTAATACATACCATAATATAATGATATTATATATATATATAAATATATATCTATATAATGTATAATAGTCATATTATATTTATTTAATATAATGTATTTAGTATTATATTTTCTTTAGTCATGTAATACAGGACCCACACAGCTCGCACAAAGAAGCAGACGACACTGAGTTGAAAAATCAATCATAGAGAGATGGTGTTTCTTTCAATGTACGTAATATTTGGAGCATACGTTGTAAAAAAGGTGATCAATGAATCTTCAGTAAAAAATAATAGGATTATATATAATATTACGTATATATATTGCTATAATAGGGCTAGATATATATATATTAGTATATTATCAATATATATGATACAATTTGTCAGTAATATTGATTATATATTTTATATTTGATAATCTTTTATAAAAATTTATATTTTTTAAATTTTAAATATCTATATATAAACTCAGTCGGTATTAGATATATCTAATATGACTTATCTCTAGTGTCACCCTGTGATATATTAGAATCATTGGTGTGCTATGAATGTTCTATAAGATGAATACAAAGGCAATTCTGCTCTCCTACATGTGTCCTTCTTGTTTTGTGAACACCACTCTTCCTTCCTAGAAAAATAAATATATATTATATAAATATATATTATATTCTATATATATATATATTATATATATATAATATAATATATATATATTATATTATATATATATATATCTATTAATAATTACTCAATTACTTCTCACCCAATAATGTCTGGCCTGGCCATATATATTATTATATATATAACGTATATATGTATCTATATTATAAGTATCTATATATATATATAATAGTTTATTTATATATATTTATATTTTTTATAAAATTATTATATTATACATATATAATAATATATTGTAGGGGTTCGCCCGTCAGCACTGTCTCGTTGAGATCGTTGGAGTAGCATCTTAAGGTTCCCATCTGAGTCCATATCTTTCTAACTAATATTTTATTTTATAGGTGCTCAGGTTTGTAAAGGATTCCTAGGAGCTCTAAAGGTGATAGAGGATCTGGATTATGTATATAGACTTTGATATGTTCTGGCGATTGGCCATTGCCAATCTCATCTCACCTTCAAAGGAAATACACCAGGAACTTCATGGAGAAAACTGAAGAGGAGCGTATCATCAAAGGATAAAGTATCAAATTTGCCATCTGGTGAAAGAGTGCTGATGAGGCTTACGAAAATATGGGAGATGTTCTATCGAAGAGATCCTTTCATATGGTGGCATGAATTTGGGCAGGTTGTCATTTTGATCGTGCTTACAAGCTAAATTATTAATATCAGTCACTACCTCATTTCAGATCTGATGAGCGGCGTAATATTTTGTGTAAGTGGAGAGGGAGAGGTGGGCAGTAAACATCTCAAAAGGAACAGGCTCTGCCAGATACTAGTGAAAGCTTATGTTTTTGCATCAATTTTTGCGGATTTTGAATTTGAAGTATTGATCGTTGAGTAGTAGAAGGAGTATTATTATTATGTCTGTTTGAATAATAGCGTTTTTTTATTTGTCTTTTCAGCTGATTAATTTGAGGTCTTTCTTTCATTATTATTTTATTCTTTTTATTTTAGTATTAATAATTTAGTAACTTTGTATATTGTAATATATAAAGATTATTAGATTAATTGTTAATACTTACTGGAAATGGAAATGGAATATATATATTGATAAACACTATTTAAAGTTATTAATATTATTTATTGCTTTATATTTTAAAGTCAATTTTTAATTTTCACTACATATACTTGGAGGTTTATGAATAAGGAAAATAAATGACTAAGTATTTGGTATGTAACAGGGATTGCAATCCTAAGATTAGCCTTGCATGTACCAATTATGTTCTTTTATTCTGTGTATGCATTTATAATTAAAAGTATGGGTTTGGTACTAAAAAATAGAGTATGGTATGGCTTTTTCTGGTATCGGTACATCTCATATATATATATGATATATATATTAATATATATAGGTATTAACTTACTGCACTTCTAGGAATTGTAGATACTTAATTTCCTAAATTTTCTAAACTAATTATAAAATCATTATATATATATATTATATTTCATAATATATAAAATACTGAAAGTAAGGAATAAACTAAGAGTACGATGAGTGAGGAGAGACCGTATGTGAAGTTGTGTTTCAAGATGGTGAGAATGGAACAAAGTAGACGGTATCAAATATTTATTGAATATATATGTTTGAATGAAAGAAGAGCAGGATGTGTAGTTGGTAGTGGATATAGTTGTGATGGTAAGGAAAGGTGCTGGTGTAATTAATAAATCCTATGGTGGAAAGTAGGAACAGTCTTGGAGTGTGCTAGGGCTTTAGAAAATAGAGGGTAATGAATTGTTACACAGGTCAGAATATTAATGTACAGTGTGCACTATGGTCTGGAATATTAGAAGGTACAATATCTATAGGGGTACATGTGGTTTAGATGGGATAATCTTTACGAGTGTGTTTAGGTGTGCGGAGGTATATGATAAATGAGGATAATCTTAGGAGTTGTTTGGTGTGAATGGAAGGTAATGTGAGAATATGAACGGAGTACATTAAGATGGTATGAGTCAATATACGACAGAGAATAATGTAGTCGAGTATGGTTTAAGCGAATGTATAGTGGTGATTGAGCTGGGAATCGATCGCTTGGGAGACCGAAGAAAAAGTGGATTGAGTCATAAGGATGCCTGAAGGAGAGAAGGGATGAGAGTTTGGCAGAGGCGAAAAGAAAGGTGCATAATAGCAGTGAATGACGCGAATTTGTGAGGGGGTATAGTTGTGTGCCTGGCCCAGGGGATGAATCAATTTGACAAGATACAGTTGATGTGTAGATAGCAGTCTTGTGAAGTCTAGAGTGGATTTTTCTGACTGCTACGAGTTCTCACTTGGGGGTATAAATGAAATGGTAAAGGGGGCTTTCTTTGGATTTGCGTCATGTTCTTCTATTACTTCTCAGTTCCGGTGTATGCTACGCAACTCACCCCCCAATCTGGGGATAGGAGGAAGATGATAATAATAAAGATTATTTTATTCATTTTATTTCAGAATTTGAGTTCTGGTTTTAATTGATAAAAAATAAAACAACCTGAAAAATTAACTAACCCATTGTTTCCATTTAGTGAATGGAAGTACCCAAATTCATAATCTCTGTATAGCTTTTAATGATACTATTATATCAAAAGGAGTCAATAGATTCAAAGCCTTTGCAGTTTCAAATATGGCGAATTGTCATAAATTTCATCTGCAAGAAATGGGAAAGAAATCCCCCAAGGTTCACTGTCATAGTACCCTAAAAAGCACCTACTGAAGTAGGATGTTCAAGAACAAGCAGAACAAATGATTATTAAAAAATAAACTATTTTCGAGTTTGTATTATATAGCAAATAAAAAGTTACGAAATATCAATGACAATTACAGAGTTCAAGAGAATCATTATTTGATTGAAGATGACAGGTCTTGACATGAAATCCCTCCTCTATGAGTTCCGATGTTGAATTTAAGCAGAGGATTAAAAAAATTGGCTGCCAAGAATGCTCTTTCTTACCTAGACACCCCCCTATTAATTTGAAAAGCTATTACAAAAAATACTCCCATTTACTTTAACATGACTGGCCACTGACTTTCAAATACTTGAACAAGAGAGAGCAATTCCAAGAATTTTTTATTCAGGCTCAGACACAGTTGATGAATAAATATGTGGAGAGTTACATGGTTTCCAATAAATAAATAAAAAGTTGTCATTTGTTATATTATTGTAGTTTTAATTAAAAAAAATCCGATTAATAATAGATTTAATAAATATACTTTATTATAAACTATACAAGTAACCATTTACTATGATTATGCACTTGTATTTACCAAGATAAGAAAGATCTGATTCTTAAAATGTACTTACACAAAATTATATATGAAACTCTATATCAAGCAAATGAAATTAAAAATATGAAAACATTTATTCCATTAAAATAGGAGAATAAAATTACCAAATTATTAAATCATTTCCTAATTCTTTATATACTTTGATGGGCTTCATCACTTTTCCAGCTCTCTGGTTGCTCCTCAATTTATTCCATACAAGACAAAAAAATTTAAATCATCTAAGTTGACAATGAGCATGCAGGACAGCAATGAAATGTTTGTCACACCACCATAATTCAAGAATATGTAAAGAGGTACAAGAACGAAGTATAGATAATGAAATGAAAATAAAATATGAAAACTTAATTCAACTACTCTACCTGTGTCAAAAATTTTCATAAAACTGTAAACACTCTCTCTTTCCTCATCTAGTGGTTCATACGAGAGTATATAATGTTCAATTCTTTTCATGAAGTCCTTTATAGCATCTTCTTTATCCATCATTTGATAATCTGGATTAGTTAATTTGCATTCCTTAAATATAAATAAATAGGTATTGAATTATCAGATTTGCGTGTTTATATATATATACTTCTATATATTATATTTGATCTATATATATTATAATCTATTATTATATATATTATATAATATATAATATATATTATATATATAATATAATTAAATTTTATAATTCTATATAATAATTTAAGTATATATATAATATAATAATCTAAATTATATATGTACTATATAATAGTTTTTTGAAAATTCAAAGTGTAAACGTGACCACAGAAATTAATCAGGTATTCAGGAGAATGGCTGAGCCGCTATAGGAGTGAAAAATAGCAATGGGAGCTGGTGATTATATGCTGTAGGATGAATTCTGTCGGGGAATTTGGATGGTGAATTTGAAATTCTTGAGTAGTCAATAATGAAATAAAATGGTACTATAAATACCTTGTATTTATATATATATTATATATATATATGATATAATATATATTCTTATATATTAGTAATATTATCTATATATATATATTATAATAATATCTTATAATTATTATATATAGTATATTTACATATATATTATTATAATATCACTTATTATTATATATCTGATCTGGTTTTTATTATATTATTATTATATTAAGAATAATATGATTGGTGTTAGAAGGTGGTTAATTTCTTGAGAGTTTATCCTATTAAAACGTGAGGCTTAATTCCTAATCTCCCCTGGTTTTAGAGAAATATTTCTCCGAAATTGATAAATTTTTTTTTATATATAACGTCAGACTTTCGTACTTCCTGTCGGAGCATGTACGAGTCGAGAGTCGAGAAAGAAGGATGCGCTGTGAAGACCACGAGGAAATGTAGGCGTTGTTCTCAGGGGTAGATGAAGGGGGAGGTCTCGATAAGGTGGGGGGAAGGTGTATTCTGTTGTATATTCTGTATTGTAGCAATCTTTTGTTGTTAATCCTGTTTTTTCTTTAATCATTTTTAGTTATTTGCTTAGATGGGTAAGCAGGGAAACACAATCTCACGATTGCGATGATCGGTGCGCCGGCCCTTGAAGGGCTTTTTTTTTCTGGGGGGGTGCTTTTCTTTTTTATAGGTAGCTTATTTTTGTTGTTTCTGTTTTTCCTTGTTTTTTCGCTTTCCTTCCTGTTGTGGTCCCTCCTTCTGCTTTAGTTTTTTATCGCTTGTTTGAAAAAGATTCGGGCGTCCACACGCCATAGCACACCTGTTTATCTCCTATTGTTACATTGTCTTCTTGATACGCGTAAATTTTGTCTGTCACGGGAAGTACACAATTTAGAAGGAAGTGGACAAAAGCAGGACTATTTTTAATATTATTTTTTTTATTTTTCTTTTTATTTCTGAGTTTTTGTTTTGTGGTGCATTAAAGGGAGAAGGGTGAGATGTTTTTATTTTAAATTATTTTTCATCCTCAAGGGGCAAGAGAAAACTGAGGAAATCGAGGCGGGAAAAGATAATTAAACCATTACAATAGTTGGGGAGGGGGGGGGGGGGGGGGGGGGGGGGGGTTTTTTATTTGCGACCCGCGCATGGACAATATTTAACAGGTTTATATTTTATTTAACAATCTTCAACAACCTGCAAAAGATTCACTTTAAGTGGAAAATAAAAGATTGGCGAAATCGATTCGATTTTTTTTTTCTCGTTTGGTCCCCTTTTTGTTTTTGTTTTTTTTTTTTTCGTTTTTTTTATCTTAATTTTTACTTTTTTTTTTACTTCCCAAATTTTTTTTTTTGTTTTTATTTTTCCTCTTATAAACAAAACCGTAATGTTGTTGTTATAGCTTTTCTCATTATTATAAAACTTATTCTTTTTTTGCAACTGGGAATTAGTCACGTATTTTTTTCTTACTTTTCTATTTTCTTTCTTTGTCCCTTGTTATTTTTTTTGTTTTTTTTTTTTGGTTTTTGCCTTTATTTTTTTGCATTTCAATCACATATCTTAAGGCCGGAGGGGGAGAAATGATTTAAAATTTTGATTTTTATCTTATGTAATTTCTTTATTTTTTTTTTTTGTTTTTTATAATCTATTCTACTTTGTTTGTAAATTATTTTTCGTGTGTTTAGTTCTTGTTTTTTTATTGTTTTTTTGGTATTTTTTTTATTTTGAATATGCATCTGGTATAGGTTGTTTGTGTACTTTGATATTCCGTTGGATTTATTTTTTACTTCTTTCATTTCTTTGTTTTCCTTTTGTGTTGTTGTTTTTTATTCATTATTGTTGTTATATTTTTACCATTTCCTGTTTCAAGAGAAGCAAAGTAAAGATACAGTTGACATAGCCGCAGCCCGGACCCCCCGCCATCAAATGAGACGGAACTCCGCGCTCCCACAACAAGAAATCGTGTACAAACCCATAATCCAAGCTAAACGTATACTTCCATGCAACAGTATTTTGTTTTAAATGTTTCTGAAAAACATGTTGCTGGTTTAGAAAACTGTTTTTAATAGCTTACTAAGGTATTACTCATGGTATAATTTTAATATAGATAGTCTTTAGATATTGTTATGTGTTGTAAATATAAAGTCTCTGTGATCTTTACAAGGAGTGAAGCTATAAATGCTTGTATGTCACCTGGTGTCGTTGGTTATATATCTAAAAAATCAGCATTTCTCAGCAGTTATTTCTTAAAGTTTCTTGTTTGTACTTCGAAAACCTGTTGGTATTGGACGTATAAGTCATGTGTTTTCCTCCCATGTAATGTAATTGTGAATTGTTTGACTCATATGGAATCATTGTATTGCATTGGGGATTTGTTAGAAGTTGGTTGTGGTGCGAGAGTTTTAGGATTTTTTTAAGGGGAGGTATTGGAAGAGGAATCTTTATGGATTCGGAAGGAATTGTTAATTGTTTGTGTATATGTGGACGGTTATGGGAGGAAGAGGTTTGAGTTTTGTTGGTGTGTTTTTTGTGTGGTTGTAATAGGTGTTTTTGGCTTACGTTTATTAATGTGTCTTTGATCACACATATCATTAACCTCTGCATTATAACTAGGGAAAATATCTATTTCATGACCATAGAAAAACACGTAACAACTCAGAACCTTTCCTCCTTTACTCCAATATAACACTTTAAACAATTACGCTTCGAACTTCCATACAGATTTCCATACTTCACAATTTCCTCGCCCCTTAAAAAAAATCTAAAACATCGACTAACAGTACAATCCATAGATTAAAAAGATCATTGCAAAAATTCACAATACATTACATAGGAAAAACAATAGTCTTTACTGTTCAAATAACAAGCATAATACGACTACAACTAGATAAACCGAAGACTCAGCTTCACCTTTCAAAGATTACACAGTATCATCACGATAGATATGACCATATGAACTCATTATTAACATTGAATTTCTACACTTAGAAATTAACGAATTTTTTGTATTTACACCTAGATTTCATTTAAAACTCAATCGAACTCTTGAACATAACTATTTTTAGTTTAACATCACCTTTTTCAAACAAAAAACAAAAAATTTCATGAATTTATATTTTTTTCTTATATTCTTTTAGTTTTTAATTTTGGCGAATTAGTGTTTTTTATTAAAAATCATTGCAAATTTTCAATTACATTTGACTTAGAACAATTAGAATGAGATGGAGAGATTTTAAAGAAGAGAAAAATATGAGGATGCGCTATTGAGAAATTCGATATAGATTATTGCTGACGGTAATTCTCTGGTTAGAGATGGGGAAGATTTAAGTTTTCGAGAAGGAAAATGCTCACATAAGTTTTGAGGCTCGCATCTTTAGTTTAAGGAGTTGACTAACATAGTCGCTGTTACAGCAGGCAATATTATATTGTTTAAACAACGTGATCTCTGGGGATGCTTCATTCATCTTTAAGAAACTGCAATTGAGTTTGTATGTTACTTATAAGTAAGAAACTTGCATTGTGGAAGTTTTTGGTTTTTTTAATTTGAAAAATGAAAATCTTGGAAAGGGGTATGTAGGGGCGAGCATAAAAAAGGCAGTTTAGAGACAGTCAATATGCAGTTAGTTTTTATGACGATAAAGATGTTATCGTAGAAACAAGTAAAAAGTTTAGTCAAAGGTATAAGAGGGATACAGGGCATAAAGCTATTAAAAGAAACTTACAGAGAAAGGTGATTTTTCATAGAAAATTCCATAGAAAACCATAAACAGCGTGTGTATGCCGGACTTCAGCCGAATTAATGTATGATTAAGGTAGATAGAATAAAGAAATTAGTCATAGTAAAAGTATTAGTGGGTTTCTGTGCGATAAAATATGAAGTAGAAAATCTCTATATAATACTATGTACTTGGGACTAATTTTCTTTAGTTTTATCTCCTTTAATATAATTGTAGAATAATACAAAGCGTATACAGATTAGATGAATTTTAGTATTTATATTTGCATTTTAGTGATGAGACGTCTTTTCGTTTTGGGTCATATCATTTAGTGTATGCTCGGATAAACATGCTTCTAAAATTCAGTTTTTAGACAATAATTTCTTCTGTTTAACGACGCGATTTGTGCTACGTTTAACTTTTGTTCTTTAAGATGTTTTTGAATCTTATGTGTGATGGAGTAAGTGGTTGGAATAAGAAATAAAAAAATAAATGGTTTATATTACCTAATAATTTTGATAACTCTCTTTGTGATGGAAGTTTATCTTTGGAGAAATTAGATTTAAAGTGATTTTTATTAGAATAACATTCTCATTTAGAACGCAAGCAGTGCATCTTGTTTGTTTAACATTTTTCGAAGGATCGTCCTAAATTTCGGCAGGTAAGGGAAATAGCTCCTTACGAATTAAGGAATTCCTTAAGTTTTGTGTTTGATTTTTTCGGTAGAATTTAGAACAAAGACTGAACTCAAACTCGGCATTTCTTACGTTTCACAAACACAAATGCAAAAGTATATTTTCTTATATTATAATATAATATATATATTAATAATAATATATGATAATTATAATATTATATATATAAGGTACATAAAAACAGTTATTCTATATATCTATAATAGTATATATATTATTATTCTATATCTTAATATTGTATACATTTATACATAAATAGATTGTAACGAATCATTTTATGTTTTATATAATGTGATGATCTTAATGCGCGAAGCAGCATACGGCCTGGCCACGCCGCAGTGGGTAGAGATGTATGGTTCGTTAAAAGACCAGTGTTCAATATTAATATATATTATATATATATATATATATATATATCATATAATATATATATAATACGATGACTATATTATAAGATTAAATTACATATATATGTAGATAAGCGTGTATATTAATATTATGACTGGCAATGAGTTTATAAAGACTATTCGTAATGGCTACGCGACTATCAATTCTTATAGCCGTAGTCGAAAGCCGATATTTTTTTTTAAAATAGTCGGACAAGCCAACGACGCACTGCCTCGCGGCTATCGTTTCAGCTATGGAATTTTTTTAAATTATTAGGTGAACCTAAGTGTTCTCCCTGATGACAAGTCACTTTCGAAAACGGGTTTTATATTGTATGTAAAAAAGGCGTGGATTGTAGTGATAAGTGTGTAATAATTTTTTCAGTCTTAGTTCTATACTAATGGGACGAATAGATTGTAGTCAAAAGCTAAAGAGAAATGTGTCAACTGTAAACGCAGTTTTATTCATCAAATTCTTGTGTGTTTTGTAATGATCTATATTTACTAATTAGGTATTATTCTCTATCTTGTTACTAAGGGTAATTTAGTGTATTTATATATAATTATATTTACTGATATAAGTACTAATTTCTTTATATAAGTAATTAATTACTAACCATAATATATAGATTATACAAATAATAATATCACTATAATATAATATAATATTGTATATAATTAAATAGATTATATAGATTATATCATTTTATAGTAATTAATATTTCTATACTATATGAAAAATATATATCATAGTATATATATAATATTTATTAGTATTTATATTAGTAAGGTAATTATATGTAAAGATTTAATATATATTATCGATTATATGAATTTAATTAATTTGTGATATATAATAATAACACGATAAAATTTTAAGAATAATTAAATTACATGGGTAAGATTTGTGACTAGGCTCAGAAGGTTGTTTTTGGAGACGTGTCGCGCTGCCAGTGTAGCTTTTTAAGGGAGCAGATCTCCGCTTTTAAATGTAGAGGCGGATAGACATGTGCAGACCAAAAGATATGTCTTAACATAGATTCATGTCCACTGTTAACCTGATTGGTTGAAGGAGACGAGGGATCCTGAGCAACCAGGCGTAAGAGGGCAACGAGAATACCACGTAAAGAGTTGAAAAGCTATTTGCTCACTCTGGAGAGGTAAGAAACGCCTCCATGTTATAGTAAAGACTAAAGACTAAAAGAGCATGAGTAGAGTAGAGTAAGACTATAAGTAACTCAATTAAATTAAATAAATCTAGTAAATTAATTTTTTTTAAAATTTTATGATTGGATATATATATATGAATTACAATTTTGTCAATTCAAAAAAATTAAAATCTCATTTATTTATCTTCATCTTTGAAAAATTTTTGAGGACTGATGAGAAGTTGATGGGGATGTGTCCTCTTAGGTTTATTCACACATGGTGGTTTGTCGAATGTGTAGAAACATCAACTGCTGACATAAGGGAAGAAGGGCTTTCCTACAGACTTTGCAGATACAAGGTCCCACCTCAACAGCATTACAAGCTGTAAGTTAATAATTATTAATTTCAATAATTTAGATTAAGATGCACAACAACTAACTGGTTTTGCTAGTTAATTAGTTATCAAGATTTAAAAACTCTTGTATAAAGTCTACAGACGGTTCTTCGTATCAAGAAAATTTAAAAAATTTTGTAATTACAGTTTGTATTATTTTTTATATACCAGATGCAACAATGAAGACCTTCCCCTCACCTCTCTGCAGCCATTGAAAGGCTTAGCAAGCGCGGTCGCTCCAGTTCAAAGGGAGAGTGAGTCTCGCAAGCGTCAGATGTTCTGGATGAGGCTTCAGTTGAAATGTTTTCAGCCTCTAGTTCAAGACAAGGTTACACCAGGTGAGAAAATTCAGAAACATAATATTGGTTATTTTAATTGAACTCATTTTTTAAATAGGTATATGGGCGACTTAGCGTCTTCACGTTTAAATATTTTTATTAAAATTTAAAATACTATTGATTTTATTAACTTAATTACTTTTTCATCATTAGGTGGTTCATTAATTCAATGATGCCACTGATTTAGCTGATGATCCTTACACGAAGGAGATGTTTTAACTCATTAATACCGAGTTTCATCCCACCTAAAGGAGGTTTGACAGGGATATTGAAAGCTGATGAAAGGGGAGATCGAATGATAACAACTCTTTCACAGAAGTGGGTGGCCAGATACAGCCGACTAGTTGGACCGGCCCAATAGGTTTTCTTGGGATGACGAGTCCCACTGGGTTGACAGGGTCAACCTCAAAGGGTGCCATGCAAACTTTGGCGGCCAGGGAGGTGAAGGTAAGAAATAAAAAGTTAAATTTTGTCATTTTATACCCTAGTCTCATACCATAAGAACATATGAGGTGTAAATATTAATTTAATTTTACAGACTACGCAAAATTATTGTCTTTAGGAAGGGCAAACTCACCAGTTTACTGGGGAAACTAATCACAGAGATTCATCATGAGTTTAGCATCAACGGTAAGGTGAAGACCACCACTACGGACAATGGCACCAACTACGTGGCAGGCTTCAACGGCCCCCCTTTTTTTGGTGAGTCCAACGAAGGACAGGAGAACTTCCTATGGACCTGATATCTACTTGGGAGATTGTGGATTCCAGGAGCTTCTGAGGGTGAGGGTGACAACCAGTCCTGCCGCTCAACACGTGCAGGGTACTTAGAATTCGCGAAAACTAGTGCTAAATGCTAAGCATATATATTAATATATTATTAAGTAATATGTATTAACAATCAGAAATGCATTTAAATTTAACTAATAATCTTTGAATTTCTTGAATTAAACTATCTTATTGTTTCAGTGCTCAAACACTCAATCTGTTGGCGACAACAGATGTGATGTATCAGGGTGGAGCAAGGGGGGGCTCACGGTGGAGGAAGGGACAATAGCTGCTCCCAGGCCCTGTGGACCTTCAGACAGGGCCCAGTGGTGGCCTACCACATAAAGAAACTGGCAAAGTCATGTTAAATTAACATTCCTACTAAAATTATTTAACAAAGAAGTTACTATTAAAAAGAAATTCTAGGGTAAGGAATGTAACGATTTATTTGAGTATGTTATATTAGAAATTTTGAATATTTTATATAGTTTATATTTATTTTCTGCAGATGGAACTCCCTATATGAAAGTGTGATGGTCCTTCTGGAGGTTTAAGGGTCGAAAACCAAATGGATGCAATAAACACCATCATTAAGCAGCCCAAGGGAGGTTCCCCTCTCTCACAGAGGTAGACGTCGAGGTAAATATAAAGTATTTTTTAAAGTGCATTGTCTTTTTAATTTTTTCTATTTAAATTTAATAAATTATTAAATTATAAATCTCTTCACAAACCCAAACCTTAATCCCTGTTCTGTTCCTGTACCATCGCTCTTGCTGCCCA
Organism: Trachelipus rathkii; assembly: GCA_015478945.1. Classification (NCBI taxonomy): domain Eukaryota; kingdom Metazoa; phylum Arthropoda; class Malacostraca; order Isopoda; family Trachelipodidae; genus Trachelipus; species Trachelipus rathkii. The sequence continues at coordinate 38,712 of JABUQX010055125.1, forward strand.
ACACTCATATCGGCTACTTCGTAAACAATCTTAACTGAATATATCCACTTTTTTTTCCGGTCTGTCCGCGGCAAAATCTCCATGTGCTCTTATACACTTTCTTAACCAATATGGTGTTTTCCTCGTTCTCAATGTTGAAACTTCTTTTAAATTTCATCAAATTTTGGCAGTCCTTTCTTACCCGCAGACGCTTCCGATAACTCGTTCTCATCTTATCCATCTCCAACTGCAGAACGCCTCAGATTGTCATCTCTGCATCTCAACCCTTCTGTTTGTTTTGCCCCTATCCCCGACCCGACTACCCCCTCTGTGCTCCGTATTTTTATTAATAATCCATTATGTTACGTAACTAAGGCCAATATAATTTTACTCTTTCGGTACGAGTACACATTGGTCATGCAGCCTGTGGCGCAGTGTTTTGATATGCTTCAGGGGGAGAAAAGGGCATACATGGGCACCCTCTTACCCCAACTTTGGTTGATGAAGACCAGCCTGAGGAGAAGTGAAAATATTCATCTTGTGTTTGCAAGGCCACTAGTACAGGCCTCTCAGTGGCTATGAAAAGAGTTTGTTGGCACCTCTTTCAAAAATATCAAATGGCCACTGCCCTTCACCCCTCCTTCACCCTTAAGGGCTAGAAGCATTGCACCTGCATGGTGGGAGGAGTCGGGGACAGGATTTACCCGGAGATAGGGATCATCAAACCCTGAGAAACAGGCAGGAAGCGTCAGCTTGGCCAGCCAACAGAAAAGAACCACATATTTATTTCAATTCTATTCAGTAAATTTTTTTCTAGAGTATTGGTACGCAGAGCAAGCAAGAAAGGATGTGGAAATCGTCATACGAAAGTCCATGGAGGAGTGGGTGCCTTCTCAAGAAGATCCGAGGTTCCTGTTCCCCCCGCTAGGGAGATATGGATAGATCTATTTATAAATTACCCCATTCATAGTTCAGCAGCTGTGGAGAGGTGCTTCGGCGGTGGGGACATCTCAGGCAAGAGATCGTCCTTGAAGGAGGAGAGGTTTGAGGACCTTCTTTTCAGAAATATGGACCTCCTGCAGGAAGTGATTAGACAGGAGGACTGGAGGGGGGAAGAGGACCTATAGCCACAAAGTTACATAAAGAGACTCTGTATTAACTTTATAAAACATTTTAAATTAAATCTGTTCTACTTATGAAAGGTTTAAATGTACGGCTGTCTTTCGTTATCCGGCAAAAGTTTACTTTGGTATTTAAACGGTTCGCCGTAGGATAGCGAATAGCGCATAGTTAATGCCGCACGAGGTTTTTCAAAAATGCAGTCGGATAGCGACGACGCTCACTAGTTTTTAGGTGGAAGCAGAATAGGCGTGACGGACCTCGAAAATTATAGCCGGTCGCCCAGCTCTGATTATATAATTAATATATTATATATTATATATATTATTTATATATATATATATATATATATATTATATATATATACTTTCAATAAATCATCGTCAAAATTTCATCATTGCCCCATCATAATATATATATATATTATATATATATATTGTTATATATTATTATAGTATATATATTATATCTAATATTATATATTATATATTATACTATTTATATATATATTATCTATATATATTTATCCTATATATATTATATTATCTATATATATATATTAGATTGACTGTTTTTGTTTGTTTTTTTGTAGGTTGCATGTTGTTTGACTATGCTTAAGAAGATCCTGGCCTGTTTTTTGTTTTCTTTGGGGGCTTTGCTCTTGTCCTGCACGCAAGTTTTTTTGTTATCATATTGTTTTTTTAATAATCATTTCATAATTATATGTATATATTATTTCTTTACAGAAATAAAGGTAAACCTAAAATTCAAATTGTACACATATAGTAAATGTAAATGTAGCCATCTCCATCTGTAACAAAAAAACCCGAGCACCAACTTTTGGGTTTAGGTCTGGGTGCGCACTTTAGGTCTGGCGTATATTGGTGGTGTAAGAGTAAGGTACAGTGGGTCGGCTTAGTGTCGTATTGGGTTACCCTCAAATAAAGGTAATCCTTAAATGTAAATGTGTGTACATAAAATAGTAGGTACAATAATGGTTTACCTAATAGTAAGAGTATTTCCTAAGTTGTTGTAAATTCTGTTCTTCATAAGTTTGTGAAGTAAGGCTTCTAAAATATCACCAAAGAATAAACCAATGCTAAAGGTGAGGTTTGCTAGTTGTGTGTATCAGTTACGTTAGTGCCATTGGGGATTTTTCTCTTGTAGCAGGCGTATTTTCGAAAGAACGGTCTGGGTGGGTGAGTGACGTTGGTGTGTGGTTAGGTGTAGTTGAGGGTGGTTTAGTGGAGCCATAATTTAAAGTTAGTTTTCCAACTCATGACATAACTGTAGACAAAGTGAGAAAAAGGGGTAAGGGGAGGTGAAGGCAGGGTGGGGGGTGGGGGGGGAGGGTGGGGGGGGGGTAGTGAGGAAAGTGGTGGTAGAAAAGAGGGCGTAGATCTTGTCCTGTGTTTAAAGGCGATATGTCTGCAGATGAGTATGATGTGTGGAAGAGCAAGGTAAAGTTGTGGTTCAAGCTTTATGGTGATGAGTTTGAACAACCTGCAGGGGAGAGTTTTGTTTGGTTTGGGGCCAAGGCTTTATGAGTGTGTGTGGATGGTTAGATTGGAAGCGTTAGGAAATAAGGTGTGGATGGATAATATTACAAGGTTGGATGAAGGTTTGCGACGAAGCAAAGGGATGATACGACAAGTTATGTTGAGTATTTTATATTAAAAGACAGAAGGGTGAATCAATGAGGGAATATGTGAGCCGGTATGAGGTGATTGACGAAAGTGTAAGATTGTTGGTAAAGTTTGATTTAGGGGAAGATATGAAATGTGTACATCTGAAGGCACAGATGTGAGTGATAATCAGAGGCAAATGGTGTTGGCCTATTGTGGAAAGAGGATGGGTGTTTCGTACTTTGTTCGAGATGCATTAATTAATATTGTGAAGGTTTTGGTAAGAAAGCAGAGAATAAATGTGAGGTACCATGTGAGGGGGCTGTAGGTGGTAAAAATGGTAGTAGTTGGTATGGTACTCAAGGAAATCAGAGGTATGCTGAAGGGACTCAGAGAGTTGGGCCCAGAGGTGGTGAATGGGGTGATGGTCAATTGTTGAACGCTAAAGACAGGTTTGGTAAGGTGACTGAGTGTAATTTGTGTGGTTCGAGGTACCACTACGCATTTAAGTGTCCAAAAAGAGGTATGTATGGGGAACAAAGGGAAGAAGGTAGAGGTGTAGGTAGGGGACAACCAGTACGGGGTAACGGTGATAGAGGTGAGAGAGTAGACGTGGCTGCTCCACCAGGAGGAAGAAGGAATGTGTATTTGGGAAGTGAAGGTCATGATAAACGAAAGAGGTGTGATTTTTGCAGGTCAGATAGGCATTTGTGGAGAAATTGTGACGTCTACAAGGATTATGATGAGGTGTGTAAGCGGAATGAGGTTCAGAGGAGTTCTGAGGGGAGGTAGAAGAAGGAGAAAGGAGGTGATGTGCGGTGGTGGAAGTCGTTTGGTACTTACCTGGCAGGATGTGGGTGTGACTGGTGTGGATCATGTTAGGGTATGGAAGAGGTTTATGAGTAGGTATAATACCCCTATAGTGGTGGTAAGCGATATGAGTATTTGTGACAGTAAGAGGAATATGGAAGAATGTGTGAAATACTGGATAAATGGTGTGAAGCAAGATAGATTGTGCTATCGTATCGACGTTGCCAGAATAGGTCAAGAGGGTCAGAGATGGTAGAAGGGAGTGTGGTATAAGAGAAAGGTGGTGGTGATAGGAGAGGTGTCGCAGATGGAAAATGAGATGAGTAGTAGGTCGAAGGTGTCATAATAGAATGTGTGTGTGTGTGTGTGATAGTGTTTGTTGTGTTGTGTGTGTAGTGTGTGTGTGGTGTTTAAATATAATAAATAGGCATGAAGTCATATCTAAGTTATAATAATAATAAAAATAAATAAATAGATAAGAGAATAATATAAAAATAAATTAAAATAATATTAATAAATCAAGTATTTAAAAAATAAAACAAATTGTATAATATTATGAGTTAGCGTAAAAACAGAAAGTTAAGGCGTAAGCAGAAGTTAAAAGTAAGTAGAAAGTTAAAGCAGTAAGCAGAAGTTAAAGCAGTATATTATTGATAGCGATAATATGCTCACGTAAAGTAAAACAAAGCATACTAATCCGTATAAGAGTGTTAGGTAATCACTCTATTAGATTTCTGTTTATGTTTACGGTATATAATGTATGTGAGTTAAGAGTAAAGCAAAAAGTTAAAGCAGATAAGAGAAACGTTAAAGAGTAAAAGCAAAGTAAGCAAGATACTATAACTTAGATAGATATACTAACAAATTGATTTACATGATTTACCTGCTTTAAAGTATTAATGTTATGTGAAGTTAGCGTAAAGCAGAAGTTAAGCAGTAAGCGAAAGGTAATTTGTAGTAAAGAGTAAAAACAAGGCTTACTTAAATCTTAGGTGTTAGGTACACTCTAAATATGATTTCTGATTTACTGCTTATAAGGTATGTTATGTATAGTGAGTATAAGCCAGTAAGCAGAAAGTAAAAGCATAAAAGCAGAAAGTTAAAAGCAGTAAGCAAGTAAAAAAATAAGATCATGCTAATCCCTTAGAGTGTTAGGCTGAACTTAATGATATTTATAGATTTACTGCTTTAAGGTATGTATGTTAATAATATGTTTTGAGTTAAAGCAGTAAACATTTGAGTTAAAGCAGATAAACATGAGTTAAAGCAATAAACGTAAAAACACTTTAGCTTGTAAACTCTGGGTGCTAGGGGCTAACCTTATTGATTTACTGATTTACTGCTTTACAACATACGGAGGCGCGCTTTATACAGGATTATGTTAGAAACTTGAACAATAGAGTTTTCCTGCATTTATCTAGAATGAAGTATACCTAAAATATGTTTTCCACCAAATTCGATTATTTAAACCCTAATGCCTTAATTTTTTATGGGACAATATGTGTCCACTAAGCAACTATAAGTGCA
>JABUQX010055126.1:0-15000 GCA_015478945.1 Trachelipus rathkii
TATTTTTATTATTATTATTATTATTATTATTATTATTATTATTATTATTATTATTATTATTATTATTATTATTATTATTATTATTATTATTCATTTAATATGATTAGCATTCTATTTCAGTTTTGTGATATTTTTTAATCCAATTACGTAATCACTATTATAACTAGTTCTTTTTATATTAGTTGTTGTTAATTATTTATTATCAATATTGTAAGTGTTAAAATTTCATTTCTGTATTTAATATTGGGGACTCGAGGGAAACAACTGTGTTCCCTCAGTAGAAGTGGACAGTGGAAAGTAGAGGACAGTAGATAGTAGTGGACAGTGGATAGTAGTGGTCAATGGATAGTAGTGGACAGTAGCAGGGTAGTGGACAGTTTTATTATTTATATAGATTTATCTAGTACTTTCGGATCTATTTTTAATATTGCAAAAATCTATAAATGTAATTGTTCTATACCTAAAAAAATTTTTGAAATTTGAATTGAATTATTATTATTTTTATTTTTATTTTCATTTTCTATTTATTTTTATTTATTATTATTATTATTATTATTATTATTATTTATTATTATTATTATTATTATTATTATTATTATTATTATTATTATTATTATTATTATTATTATTATTATTATTATTATTATTATTATTATTATTATTATTATTATTATTATTCTTCTTCTTCTTCTTCTTCTTCTTCTTCTTCTTCTTCTTCTTCTTCTTCTTCTTCTTCTTCTTCTTCTTCTTCTTCTTCTTGTTATGTATGATTTTATTTTCTTATATTAATTTTATTTTTTTTCTTCTTCTTCTTCTTGTTATTGTTGTTATTCCGTTGTGTTATTTATTATTATCATTATTATTTATAAGTCTTTTTCCTTGCTTATTATTATTATTCCATTATTTATTAGTTATTATTTATTATTTTATTATTATTATTCTATTTACTGTCAATTTTATTTGTGTTATTGTCGTTTTTGTTGTTATTTATATTGTTATTGTTCTTCTTCTTCTTGTTTATTATTCTTCTTCTTCTTCTTCTTTATTTATTCTTAAATATTTAGTTATATTTATTTACATTTCTATTTATTTTATTTTTTTATTTACATTTATTTATTTCTTTATTCATTTTATTTATTTATTTATTTCATTTATTATTTATTTATTTATTTTATTATTTATTTATTTATTTATTTATTTATTTTTATTTTATTTATTTATTTATTTATTTATTTATTTTATTTTATTTATTTATTTATTTATTTATTTCTTCATTTATTTCATTTCTTCCATTCCATTCCATTCCATTCCATTCCATTCCATTCCATTCCATTCCATTCCATTCCATTCCATTCCATTCCATTCCATTATTCCATTCCATTCCATTCCATTCCATTCCATTATTCCATTATTCCATTCCATTCCATTCCATTATTCCATTCCATTTGTTCATTCCATTCCATTATTCCATTCCATTCCATTCCATTATTCCATTCCATTCCATTCTTCATTCTTTATTTATTTCATTTATTTCTTCCATTATTTATTTCTTTATTTCCATTTATTATTCTATTTATTTTATTTTATTTATTTTATTTCTTCATTTATTATTATTATTTCTATTTATTTCTTCTTCTTCTTCTTTCTATTTATTTCATTTCATTTATTTTATTTCTTCTTCATCATCATTCCATACCAATGTTATTTCCATTGTTATTATTACATTATTATTCATTAATACATTGATTGATTTTATTATTATTGTATATTATTATTATTATTATTATTATTATTATTATTATTGCCGTTTTTCTTCATTATGATTATCATCATTATTTTTGTTAAAGGGTAACTTTAAATTAAATTTCGTTCTACTTTAATCAACTTTCAGTTGTTGTTATTATTATTATTATTATTATTATTATTATTATTATTATTATTATTATTATTATTATTATTATTATTATTATTATTATTATTATTATTATTATTATTATTATTATTATTATTTATTATTGTTCTTGTTATTTCATAAAATGTGTTCATTCATCTTTTTTCTATCTCTTTCACATACTGACATTGGCCATTAACAGTCAGTTTATCCTAGACTACTGTTTTCTATCCTAAATATCAATATAACTGGGACCTACTATCATGAATTACTACTATTACATAAATTACAAAGATATGGCACAAAAGAACGTTTATGATTTTATAAGATCATTCCTAAATAAAGAACATAATATGATTAGATACAAGACTGTAAATCCCTGTGACCACTGGGGTACTACAGCGCAGTTTACTTGAACCCCTAATGTTCAGTATTTAGATCGATGATTTAAACTTTCGATAACTGATGTAAAATAATTTTAGATGAAGACAATATTATCTTTCTTACCGAGTCTGGAATTTTGAATTTGTTGACTATTTATTGAGCAAAAACGATGTAACATCCATGATTGGGGTAAACTTAACAGGTTGGTTTTAAATAATAGCAAAGCTAAACTTATTATATTCACGTCTTTTTTTGTTACTCCGACAATATTTGCATAGACAAGGACATAATCGAATTTGTGGACAAGTTTAAGTGCCTTGGGGTTGCTATTATAAAAAAAAATTAAATACCATAACCAAATTAACCAGGTATGCAATAAAACCCTCTGACTGGTTGCTATAATACATCGCATTAGGGAGTACTTGGACCTCTAAACATCAAAAATAATGTACTATGCCTTGGTTTACTCTTCATTGTTTTACAGTGTTTTGTCTCTGGGCGGTTATATTTTGGCACCACTTAGAAGAGACAGAATTCACATAATTTCATACGTTAGTCAAAAAAACTCTTCGGTAAATCTATCTATCTATCTATCTATCTATCTATCTATCTATCTATCTATCTATCTATCTATCTATCTATCTATCTATCTATCTATCTATCTATCTATCTATCTATCTACCTATCTATCTTTATTATTATTATTATTATTATTATTATTATTATTATTATTATTATTATTATTATTATTATTATTATTATTATTATTATTATTATTATTATTATTATTATTATTATTATTATTATTATTATTACTATCATTATTATCATTGATGTGAATTTAATTTTTTTTTCCTTTATTATTAATTATATTATTATTAATTAGTATTAATTATTAATTGATTATTATTATATTTATATTATTATTATTATTATTATTCTTTATTTATTTATTATTATTATTATTATTATATTATTATTATTGTTATTGTTTATATTATATTATTTTGTTATTGTTATTTTATTATTTATTATTATTATATTTATTATTATTTGTTAATCTCTTATTATTATTATTATTATTTTATTATTATTATTCATTATTATTATTATTAGTTATTATATTATTATTTTCATATTAGTGATTATTTTATTATTAAATTCATTTTAATTATGATAGCATTCTTATTTCAGGTTTGTGGTGATATTTTTAATCCATTACGGTAAATCACTATGATAACTAGGTCTTTTGTATATTAGTTGGTGCTAATTATTTGATATCAATATTGGAAGTGTTAAAAATTGCATTTCTGTATTTAAATTTGGGGACTGAGCGGGAAACAACTGTTGTTCCCTCAGTAGAAGTTGGACAGTGGAAAAAGTAAAGAGGACATACGATAAGTTAGTGGACAGTGGATAGTAGTGGTCAATGGATAGTAGTGGACAGTAGCAGGTGTGGGACAGTTTTATTATTTAGTAAGATTTATCTAGTACTCGGATCTATTTTTAATATTGCAAAAATTATAAATGTAATTTGTTCTATACCTAAAAAATTGAAATTTGATTGAATTATTATTATTTTTATTTGTATTTTTTCTTTCTATTATTATATTATTATTATTATTTATTTATATTATTATTACTATTAATTATATTATTATTATTATTATATTATTTATTATTTATTATTATTATTATTATTATTATTATTTTATTATTATTATTCTGGTTGTTCCTTAGATTGTTTTTATCGTTTATTTCTTTATTATTTCTTTTTAAAGGTGTCTATTCTTCTTTCTATTTCTTCTTCTTATTATCTTTCTTTTCAATGGTATTATTACTGCTTCTTCTTCCTCTTAATCTTTTCTCTTTCTTCTATCTTCTTCTTCTTCTTTTCTTCTTCTTCTTCTTCTTCTTCTTCTTCTTCTTATTATTATTATGTATTATTATATTATTGATTATTATTATTTTATTTTATCTATTATTATTATTGATATATATTATTATTATTATTATTCTTATTATTATTATTTAATTATGATTGTTATTATTATATTTTATTATTATTATTATTATTATTATTATTATTATTATTATTATTATTATTATTATCTATTATTATTATATATTATTATTAATTATCATTATTATTATTATTTACTATATCTATTATTATTATTATTATTCTTCTTCTTCTTATTTCTTCTTCGTATTCTTCTTCTCCTTCTTCTCCTGGCACTACTTTATTCTGCTTTTGAATAATCGGTTGATCCGGACTTCTTCTTTCTTCTCTTCTTCTTTCTTCTTCTTTCTTCTTCTTCTTTTCTTCTTCTTCTTCTTCTTCTTCTTCTTCTTTCTTCTTCTCTCTTCTTCTTCTTCTTCATTATTATTATTAGTTATTATTAATATTATTATTATCTATTATATCTCATTATTATTATATTATTATTTTATATTATTATTATTGTTATTATTATTATTATTATTATTATATTATTATACATTAATGAATATTACTAAATTATTATTATAATGATTCTTCTTCTTCTTCTTCTTCTTCTTCTTCTTCTTCTTCTTCTTCTTCTTCTTCTTCTTCTTCTTCTTCTTCTTCTTCTTCTTCTTCTTCTTCTTCTCTCTTTTCTTCTTCTTCTTCATCTCTTAGTATTAGTATTCTTCATTATTATTATTTATTATGTGTTGACTGTTTATTATTTTGATTATTATATTATTATTATTATTATTATTATTAATTATTATTTATTATTTATATTATTATTATTATGCCGTTCTTCATGTGATATCATTCCATTTTTTAATCGTAAGTTTAAATTAAATTTCTTCTACTTTAATTATTTTTGTTGTTGTTATTTATTGTCTTTGTTGTTGTGATTTATTATTATTATTATTATTATTATTATTATTATTATTATTATTATTATTATTAGTTTATTAATTTTATTATTTATAATTATGAGTAATATTATTATTTATTTATTATTATATTATTATTTTTATTATTATTATTATTATTATTATTCATTTATTATTAATTTTCATTATATTATATAAAGATCGACTTTATTCATTGATCATTATTATTATTATTATTAATTATTATTTATGTCGTTGGTATATTTTTATTTATTATATCCCATATTTTTATTATATATAGTAGATCTGATATATATAGTATGATATGTGCGATTATGATAATATATATATACCTATATAAGGTCTGATATTTATAGCTATATACTACTACTATATACAACTATATATATCATGTATACTAATATATATATAAAATATAATACATATACTCTTATATATATACATATATATTATATATAGTATATTATATGTATATATATATACTACATATAATATAATATATATATATATATATTTATATTTTATTAAATAAAATATATATACTATATATATATTTAATAATTATAGTATATATATATATATATATATATATATATTAAAACCTACTATATACTAAAGATATCTGTAAATATAAACTGCATATATAATAAATATATAATAGACAAAAAATATAAATATTACAAATATATAATATATATACTATATATATATATACCTAAAAAAAAAATTGAAATTTGGATTGAATTATTATTATTTTTATTTTTATTTTCATTTTTTATTATTATTATTATTATTATTATTATTATTATTATTATATATTATTATTATTTGTTATTTATTAATATTTATTCTTATTAGTATTATTATTTATTATTATTATTATTCTATTTATTATTATTGTTATTATTATTATTATTATTATTATGGCTTCGTCTTCTTCTTCTTCTTCTTCTTCTTCTTCTTCTTCTTCTTCTTCTTCTTCTTCTTCTTCTTCTTCTTCTTCTTCTTCTTCTTCTTCTTCTTCTTCTTTTGCTTCTTCTTTCTTCTTGTCTTCTTTGCTTCTTGTTCTTCTTTTTCTTCTTCTTTCTTCTTCTTCTTCTTCTTGTCTTCTTCTTCTCTTCTTCTTCTCTTCTTCTTGCTTCTTCTTCGTTCTTCTTCTTCTTCATGGCAAAGACGTACGGGATTCTGCAGACAGTTATTTTGATACATTGAAACATCCCAGAGGAAGTTGCTTTCCAACCCCAACAGTCTATTAATTAATTATGACCGCCTGGACCAAATGGATTTTATCCGATGCATCTAAAAATTTGAAAGATATATGTAGAAACCTCTGCGATTGTTTTCAATAAGTCTTCAAGAAAGGGTTAGTACTCAAATTTCAAACTTGAATACTAACTCCTATTTTCAAAAAAAGAGGATCGTAATCTCCTATAACTATACACCAATTATCTTTGCTTCTATAGTGAGCAAAATTTTTAAAGCAATACTAACTAATAGATTAGTTGCACATCTTGAAGATATCATGGATTGCTCAAAAATTCCAAACACGGTTTTAGAAGATAGATCATGCTTAACAAATTTACTGGAATTTTAATATAGTTATTAACGATGTAGATAACTATAAATTTTTGATGTTATTTACAGATTTTTCAAAAAAGCATTTGAGCGTCCTCATCAAAGATTTATGGAAAGCTTAAGATGCTCATGGTATCGGCGTTTTAATGACTTCAAAATTGGTTACTTGGACCGACGACACGAGTCTTATTAATGGTGAATGCTCAGATTGGGGGAATGTTATTAGTGGTGTACCCCAAGGGTCTGTCCTTGGTCCAATACTGTTCATTATATTGTTTAAATGGAACCATTGAGATAATATTTTTAAGGCACTATTTCGAATATTGATGATACGCTCTGGAAATCGGCATAATAGTGAAAAACGACTTTCCAATTACTCCAAAGCGATTTGAACAAGATTGTAAATTGGTCAAAAACATGGCAAATGAAATTTAATACCGATAAATGTAAGGTTGTACATTTTGGGAGTAGGAACAGTGAATACGATTAAAAAATAGATGACTCAGTTATCAAAGTTGTCAATGAGGAAAAGGATCTCGGAGTATTAATTAATAAAGATTTAAAGTTTGCAGACACTGTGCTGAAGCTGTTAAGAACAGCAAATAAAGCTCTAGCTTTGTTGCCAGAAGGAAACTTCGAATATTGAATCTAATAAAAGATAATAACCTTCCTTTATTAAAACATTGTTAACCTCATCTGGAATACGCAGAACAGTTTTGGAGTCCATACCTCAAAAGGGACATAAGAAAAAAATTGAAAAGAATTTCAAAGAAGGGCAACCAAAATTAATACCAGAATGAGAGGTAAGATATACGGGTACCAAAACGGACTACATCGAATTAGATATACATTCTTAGAAACAAGAAGATTGAGAGGGAAATTAGAGACATACAAATACTAAATTAATTCGAAAATACGAGATTACAAGCACATTCTCTGACTGTGAAGGTGAAGGGTGAAGCCACGATGAAAGAGCATAATGTGTGTCATGAAAGATTCAAAACCAATATAGCAAAGAATTTCTTTACTTACGATGTAATTAGAATGGGAATTAGTCTCTCTTATGAAATAGTGAACAGCAGGCAACATCGATTTATTCAAGAAAAAAGTTAGATAAACACTTTAAGGAAAATTGGTCTGTGAACTATATAACCCGAATCTTTACTTTATAAAACGATTAGGAATTAGATAAGGTTTGAAATTAAACGAACTATAAGTCATTGATAAATGTTAAAGTACATCTTAAAAGAACTTTGGCGCCAACTAAAATTGAAATCAGTTTTAATGCTTGTACCCCTAGAGGGTAAATGTACCGCACTGTTACCGCTGTCTAGCGCTCTCAAGCTCGGTGGTCGCATTGATCACACTTATCATCTTAATTTGTATAAACATCTTGTGTTCAACCGCTTAGAGGGTTTATTTGCTAACGCTCTCTAAGCCGGTGAACTCATCATCACAATTATCATATATTTGTCATTAACAGTTGGGAGGTCACCACTTAGATGGTTATTTATCTAACGTTCTAAGCCGGTGTGCGTTCGATCACACTATCGTCTTTAATTTGTAAGTAACAGTTTTTGATGTTCCGACCACTTAGAGGTTATTTCTAACATCCTAAGCCCAAGGTTAACATCAACGAGCACACACACTTAAGTATTTTGTTAATAACAGTTTTGGGGGTCTTTAGAGGTTAATTAATAACGATTCTTAAAGCCGGTTGACCTCATCTTCCTCAGATAGCCTGAGTGGACTGTAAAGTCTTTGCTAGGCGGTGTTCTGTAGTCTGTAGTTCTGGTAGTTCTTCTTCTTTCTTCTTCTTCTTCTTCTCTCTGTCTTCTTTCTTATATTATATTATTATCTATTATTATTCATTCATTATTATTATTACTATTTTATATTATTTTATTATTATTATTATTATTATTATATTTTTTATTATTATTATATTAATTATTATTATTGATAGCATTATTATTATTATTTTTTTATTACTATTATTATATTATTAATAATTATTATTATTATTATCTATTTATTATTATTATATTATATATTATTATTTATTATTATTATTATTATTTATTTTATGTATTATTATTATTGATTATTCTTCTTCTTCTTTTTCTTCTTCTTCCTTCTTCTTCTTCCTTCTTCTTCTTCTTCTTCTTCTTTCTTCTTCTTCTTCTTCTTCTTTCCTGCTTTTCTTCTTTCTTCTGCTTCTTCTTCTTCTTCTTATTATTATTATTATTATTATTATTATGTATTATTATATTAATTATTATTATTATTATTTATTCATTATTATTATTTTTTTTTTTTTTTTTTTTTTTCTTTTTTAATTATAATCTATTATATTATTATTATTATTATTATCTTATTATGTATTATTATTATTATTCATTATATATATATTATTAATATTATGATTTATTATTATATTATTATATATTATTATTATTATTATTATTTATTATTATAATTATTATCTTCTGTCTTCTTCTTTTCTTCTGTCTTCTTCTTCTCTTCTTCTTCTTCTTCTTCTTTCTTTTCTTCTCTCCTTTTCTCTTCTTCTTCTTCTTTTTTCTTCTTCCTTATTATCCATTTATTTTTTATTATTCATTATTATTCATTATTAATTATTATTATTATCTATTATTATTAATTATTATTCTTATTATATATATATATAAATAATGTATTATTATATATTATTATTATTATTTATTTATTATTATTATTGCCGTTATTTTCTTTTTTATTGATATCATCATTATTTGAACCTGTAACAACACTAGAATTTCTTCTACTTAATTCCAACTTTTCAGTTGTTGTTATTATTATTATTATTATTATTATTATTATTTATTGGTATTTAATCTATTATTATTATTATTTATTATTTATTATTATTTATTATTATTCATTATTATTATATTATTGATTAATTATTATTATTATTATTGAATTATTTTAGTATATTTTTATTATTATCTTTATTATTATTATTATTATTATTATTCATTATTATTATTATTATTTATTTATTCATTATTATATTATTATTATTATTGATTATTATTATTAGTATTTTTATTTTATTATTATATATAATATTATATATTATATATATATATTATATATGATATATATATATAATATATATAATATATATTATATATATAATATAATATATATTATATAATTTATATATATTATATATATATAATTAGTAATTATACTTATATATATATATATATTATATAATAGATATATATATATTATATATTATAGGTATTATAGATATATATATATATAATTATATAATAATGCATAGATCATATATTCTGTAATGCTTTTGTATTTATTTTTAAAGACATATTTATTTATATCAGATATAATATATCTTCCATTAAATAATATTATATATTATATATACTATATTATATATATAATATATATATATATATATAAATATTATATATATATAGATATATATTATTTATATATAATGTTATATATATATTATATATATATATATATATATGTATATATATAGTAATATATATATATATATAATATATATATATATCTTATTATTATATTTATATATATATATTTATTTATTTAATTAAATTACTTATTTGTTAACACGTTATATTATATATACATATAATATATACTGTTAGAAAATATACTATAACTATTTTATAATATAATACTATTACTACTTATTATAATATATATACTAGTATATATATATATATATTAGATACTCTAATACTATAATATATATATATATAATTACTATATATATATATATATTATATACTTATATAGTATAATATTTTATATATATATATATATATATGATATATTATGTATATATATTATATATATATATATTATATATATATATTATTAATATATATATTTATATACAATACTTAATTATATATATAATATATATAATATATATATATATATATATAAGTAAGATATAATATTATATTTATATTAGTGATGGGACGATTAATTGGAAAAAAATATTAATACTATATATATATATATACTAATTATATATAAATATATATAATATAATATAATATATAATATATATATATATATATTATATTAATATATACTTATATTATATATATATATAACTATAGTATACTATATTATATATATATATTATTATATATGTATATATATTATATATATATATCTCTATATATATATATATATATATTATTACGTGTATTTATATATATAATATATATAGACCCCCCCTCTCCCCTATATATATATAATATTCATTTTTTTTTTTTTTTTTTTTTACAGTGTTCACCAACCACGGGCGAGGCCCTATTCAAGGAGGGGTGTTCACACCCTCAGATTTACGCCGTGAGCGCAGACGCAGGGCCTTGAAGGTGGGGGAGATAACTTCAGCAGGAACACAGAGTGGAAGTGAATGTCCACAGAACAGAGGGTGCAGGAAAGAAGGAAGCACCGCAGCGAACTTGTCTGCAGTTACCAATATCAACACAAACTCCATGTTGCAGATACAAGCCCTCTTGTACTACGAGGGGCGACGTAAAACTCGGTGGTACCGCGGGTGATTAGTTCCCTCGAGCACCTGCCCCACTACGGTACCTATAGAAAAAGAGATAAAAGCACCAACATCGCGCCGCAAGAATAGAGGGTCAAGTGAAACTGGAAGTATGGGACAATTTATAGCTTTGGCCTTTTGTTCGACCCTATCTAAAAAGCCGGGTGAAAAACCAGCCCCCCCAGATATTGGATGGAACCCTTTGCTAGAGCTAGCAAATGAGAAGAGGAACAAAAAAAGTCCGCAGTCTAAACAGACTCCCCGGTACTTTGAGGCGCGCCCTAGCACACTCACATTGTGATGGTGAGGTTATCAAGACATTTTTTGTTTATGTAAGGCAAGGATGTTTTATGTCAACGAGGAGAGGACGAGGAGAAACCGTCGAAGAGAAGGGAAAGTTGGAGGTGGTCTTTAGAGAGGAGATTTGTAGAAGTTAGGTTTTGAAAAATTGAAATTTCACAAGTTCAGTACGACCCCACCCGAAATCTACCAGATTCAGCGAGAATAGGAAGTCGGAAAGATTGAAGACGAAAGGCTAATCGTGTCTCAGAAGTAATAAGAGGAGCAGCATTGAAAGAGAGGTTAAGAATGACACCGGGTCGGAGTCAATCGGCATAGACGTGAATAGAGTTAGATGTGCAGGATGAGAAGATCATTAATGAAAAGTTAGAATAAAGAGTAGGAGATAAGACAGAAACCCTGATTGAACACCACTATTTAACAGAAAAAGAAGAAGTTGCCCATCAACAACAGCCGATTATTGAGCATTTGAAAGAAAAACTAGACAAGTAAGCAAAGAGAAGAGGAAACCCAAAGGAGGGAGCTTGGAGAGCAGTGACGTTTGCCATACCCGGTCAAATACATTTTATATATGTCAAGCGCCACCACGCAAGTCTCCCGTATTCCTAAAGGGGGAACCATAAATCAGAAAATAGGAAAGTATACGCCCAGTAGACCTCGGAGCGCCGAAGCCCAGTACTGGCAGCGGAAAGAGTGAATAGATCACAGATTGATCTAAGAAATGAGAGTTGAGAAGAGTTTCAAAGACTGGAGATTAGAAGTAAAGTAAGAGCTATTAGGCGGATAGATTTAGAAGGATCAAAGCGGCTTCCTTTTTTTCGGAATAGGTTGACATGTGAGAGCTCCAACACTGAGGGAAAGGGTTAGTATTGAGACATAGAGAATATAGTTTGAACGGGCGGGGATAGCACGGCCTCCCTCAAAACTCGGGAGGAATGCCATCCGGGTCCACCCGCCTTTCCTAACGTTCGTAGATATCAGGAGCCCCATGCACCCGATCGATGTAATCACAGGCCAAAGGCATAGGGACACCTGAGTGAGAAGGAGGAGGAGATGGGAATGCCAGAATTGTCCGAGGGTGAGTTAGAGGGGAAAATAGAGAGGCCGAAGAGATATGGCCGTTTTTCAGATATGGAGAATTAGCTACAGAACCATCAGAGCGAATTAGAGGAGGAAAGACAGATTTCAGAAGTTGTTAGAGATGTTTTTTCCAAGAGGCCAGAAAGCATTTGCAGTAGGAGAACCAAGGAGGTTAGCGGCAACTTTCGTTTACATGAAACCAGCTTTGCTCGTCGGAAGAGTATCCGTGCAACCGATTTCTGCAGAATGGAAATTGCAAGAGTGCATAGGAGAAACGAGAATTTTTCCACTCCGATACGCACTGTCTCTAGGCCTGGAATGGCCAGAGAAACAAGCACGATCGAAACCATGGAGTATGAGGAGGAGAAAAGATTTAGTTCGGAAAGAAGGAATGAACATGCTATCATCCCGATCAACCGCATTACGAGCTCCTACCTTATCGAAGGAGTCGAAGCGTCACCAGAGACCAAAGAATGTCATTCCAATTATAGTGTAGCGTAGGAAAAGCAACGCAATTGCCCCCCAACGGCCCGATCAAAGTGCCAGAAAAAACGATTAGGGCAGGATGGAGCTGTTGGAGAAAAGTATTAAAATTAAGCAGATATAAGGTTTGTGCGTCAAGATTACACGATTAGGAGCGGAAACGTGTGTAATTTTAAGAGGAAGGACTAGTGGTTGAACAATAGGTCAAAGTGGTGGTCAAGAATTGGTTGGACGATCCGGAAAGTGTGTGGGTTCTTTAAATAGTTGCTCCAGAATCGTTTGAGACATGCTGACGCTCCGGCCTCCTTCCCCACCTAAATCGGAATTGAGCAGGGACCCCAACCATTCTCAGTGTTATGTACATTGAATCCATGCCTAAAATACGAGGACCTCCAGTATTGGATTGAGAAGATATTAATTAACAGCTCGTTGAGAGAGTAGGTAATCAAAAAAAGGCGTGAACAGTCATGTTCTGTATAGAAACAGTAGCAGAAAGCATCCAAGATTATGTAAGTAGAAGGAAGAAAGATTTTAAGCCACAGACATATCGAAGTAGGAGTTCAAGATTCACGAGACGTGTTACGGGAGTGTTTATGTTTACATAGGCACATACTCCACCCCTTCAGACGAATATATGAAATAGTTATAGTTGGATTATATTAACGCAGTAGAGGATGAATTCTTTAGCCATCAGGGTCTGCAGACAAAAGCAAAAGATTAGGTTAGAGTTAGAGACGTGTATTCACGGGATGCACAAGTTAGAGTGCAAAGCACGGATTGTTGGTGAAATAGATCAAGTGAGCCCGCGCGTCTGCCGCAATCCGCCATCATACACGGCAACACAGTCACCAACCAACAAAATAAGGAGCAACAGACAGAACAAACAGACCAAACCAAAAGAGAAACGAGATAAAGTTAATTCGTAAAAGCGGCCCCTTAAAAAAAAAAAACCCACCTTTTTTAATTTAAAAAAAAAAAAACTGGAAATTTAAAAATACTGCTAAAAACCTACAGTAAATATCTTAAATATGAATAATCCAGAAAGTCAAAAAAGCGCTTCGCACACTCTCACACTCTTCAAAAAATTGAATACAAAAAAGAAAAAAAAAATACCATTGAGTCAACTAAAAAAGTGGAAGCTAAAAACTGTATAAATTATTAATAACGGATATTCAAATACGTAAACGCCAAAAAACTAAGTAAAAAGAAGTCGAGGAAAAAATAAAAAAATAAAAAAAAACATAACCTAGTACTAGCTAAACTACGTATTGCTTTCAAACTGCCCAATCCTAAAAACTAACTAAAAGTATCTAACATAACTAAAAAAGCTTCAAATTCAAAAATTAAAAACGGATAACTTATCTTTATAAGGTTACATCAGATTCTTCACATATTAAAACCATAATAGTTAAAACCACTTAAAACAGGGCATCACTTAATATACAAAACACACTTAATTAAAAAAAAAATATAACCAAAACGATATAAACTACACACATTCCATTGGAGCTCCGATTAAACACATCCTATCACTAACGCACACTATAAGGAACGTTATATATATATATATATACTTATAATATATAGATATATATATATATATATATATCCATATACTAATATATATATATATATATATATATATATATTATATATATATATATATATATATATATATACAATCCATATATAATCACTATATATATATATATATATTAGTGATGGACGATTAATCGGAATCGGCATCGCATCGCATCGGAATCGGAGGAATCGGCTGCCATATTGA
>JABUQX010055126.1:22500-27500 GCA_015478945.1 Trachelipus rathkii
TACCTTATTTTCTTCTATCTAGCACACCACATGGATTTAACAAAAAACATTCCATAACCACTGTCCAAACTGATTTAACACATATTCTGAATGGCTTTAACCAAACTCTTCCCCTCCTCTCATCATCCTAATCACAATTGATATCAACAAGGCTTTCGATACAGTCCCCCATGATATTTTAATATATAAAATATTAAATACTAACATCCCCACTAAATACAAAAAGATAAAAAATTATCAAACATCCTATCACGACTTACAGGTAAAGTTATGCAAGGACAACACGTCTACAGTACATGAAAATTCGTCTTAACTTTTTTAATCATTTTATGCACGATCTCTCAATCCCCACCTCCTTTTACATAAAACTTAATAGCTATACCGATGATCTAACCATTACCTCTCAGCATCCCTCCATAAATACAGCATCCAAAGAACTACAACATTATATAAAACAACTGGAATAATGGCTGACATTTAATAGAATGTCAGCCTCACCTCAAAAATCCTCAATTACATTATTCATACCAGGTACAAGAGAATCATATAAACATCCAAGAATTCATCTTTTAAATAATAGACTCCTTCTTAATTGACAATCAATCATCTAAGGATTGACTTTCGATACAAATATTATATCTGCCCCCCACGTAAACAACATCACATCCAAAGCCTTACATAAGTTAAATTCTATGAAGGCATTAACCTGAACTCACTTTTACCAACATAAAGAAACAAACTCTATAGTATACAGACAATACCTTCGCCCCTTTTAAACTACGCATTGACCGCCTGGACCACTACAATATTAAAATCTAACATTCAAAAACTGGAAGTAGTCAAAAATAAAGCCCTTAAGATAATAACTGGCTGTTTCTCCCCCACATCTAAACATCACTTTCAAATTAAAGAAAAAATCCTTCCATTAGGATCCCACCTCGACGTGATAGGATGTAAATTCTATAGTAAATCGCTATCAACAGATCACCAGGGACTTCAAACACTGCAACAACTCCGTCCACTCAGAAGTAAAAAGGTACACCAGCAAAATATTGCTCTACTATATACAAAAATCTGACATTCACATAATTAAACAAATTAACACACAAGTGACCCAGGAAACTATTTTTACATACCCAAACAATACCATACTATAAACACGTCAACTATAAATTTAAAATTGTGAACAAACTATGGACCGCCAAGCACTGGAAATGCTTTCACGGCTCAGCTCTGGACACCACCCCACCATACAGGAATACAATTTTGATTATCTCAAAGATCCCTCTCCCTACTATCAAAGATACTATTTCCCAGCCATCGACAAGACAAATGTAATTGTTCTTTAGATTGAACTGCCTTAGAGGGGGTTAAAAACAATTTCACTGGACTAAAACTATCGGATCTTTGGTCGTGTCCGGCGATGGTGGCGAAGTACCGTAAGAGGGGACTGGGGGTGGGACAAAGTAAAAGTATATATATATATATATATATATATATATATATATATATCTTATATATATATATATATATATATATAGCAGGTATATATATATATATATAAATATATATATATATATATATATATATATATATATATATATATATATATATATATATATCTATCTATAGTATATATATATATATATATATTAGTATATATATATTTGAATATACGTATATATAATTATATATGTATATATATATATATATATATATATATATATATATATATATATATATATATATATATATATATATATATATATATATATATATATATATATATATATATATGTAATATATATATATATATATATATATATATATATATATATATATATATATATATATATATATATATATATATATATATATATATATATATATATATATATATATATATATATATATATATATATATATATATATATAGTTAAAATGCAAGGTAATTTTTCAAATGAAAGAAAAGTAATAGGGGAAAGGGAGAAATTTATTTAACTAAAAAAGACAAACTTTCTTTATAAATGGTGAATTTTCAAGTATAATTTAATTAATATTAACAAAAAAGTAAAAAGAAATTGATATATAATTTTTTGCTGCTTCACACCTAAGCTAATAAAAATTACTAGACTATAGCAATTTATTTCAGTTTAAATTTGATGTATGTACCTAAAGTTTGTAAAGCATAATTATGAATGTAGACAACATGATACTTTTTTTTTATTATTAAACAAATACCACAGAGTGGTATACACGATGCCATGGATGCATTACAGACCTCACACGGACTACCGTGCGCTCCCGGCAATACCGTTGCCTAAAATTAATATTAATTCTTCATTTTTCTGTTTCATTTTACAAGAAAGAGTAAAAAATAAAGTTTCTCAAAATAATTAGTTCATTAGTTCAAACTTTGCTCACTAAGGAAACGTTTTAGCCTAACTAGGCTTAAAAGCGTACAACATAATGAAACGCCTTATCTTAAGTAAGCTTAGAAGTTTCTTTTATATTTATTTGATTTTTCCTTCATCGTCTTAAAAATTCCGCCTTCAAAACTGTGTGCTGAGAAAATGTACCTGACCATATATATATATATATATATATATATATATATATATATATATATATATATATATATATATATATATATATATATATATATATATATATATATATATATATATATATATATATATTTATATATATATATATATATATATATATATATATATATATATATATATATATATATATATATATATATATATATATATATAGATATATATATATATATATATATATATATATATATATATATATATATATATATATATGGTAAATGTCTAGAACATGTGTCGCACTACGAAAACGATACTAATCATTTTGGAAAATATACGAATCATTTTGGAAAAATTTAAAAATATAATGAAAAAAAGTAAAAAGAATATATATATATATTTTTTCCACTTCACACTAAGCGAACAAAAATTAGGCTATGGCAATTTATTTCCTTTTAAATTTGACTTATGTAACTAAAGTTTGTAAAGCATAATTAGGTGAAATTTGGTTTAAAGTAACAACTCATATCTCAAAAACTACAATAGCTACATGGAAAAGGAATACATTGTGGAACGCTGGTCCACTTTAATGCGGAAATAAAAAAAAATTTGTTCATAATAGTTGTTGTGCGAAAAGGAATATTTTGAATCCTGGTAAAATTGTAAAAAGGAAAAAATAAAAAAAATAAAAAAAATTATTGTTAATAATTATAGTAATATTTATATATTTAGAGACCTTTTATTGGTTACTCGTTAAAATAGACTTTCTATTAAATTTTGCTTTTTTTTTTTCTAAAGTAATACCACAAGGGTATCCGGGCACCGATTTAGAGCGGTCTCTCGGTTCTCCGGGAACTACGGGTAGGATCACCCTGCCTCCGGGAGGGTCTCCGTAACCCCTGCCTCTTGGTATTTAGTATCGTGTCCTCCGCCCTCGCCACGGGTATGGAAAACGTCCCCCTGTGTTCCCCCGTCGGCTCGAGCCCCCTACATTGCCGTGTAATACCTTTACAAATAATATATATGTCCCCTGCTCCTAAAAAAATAGCCAATATTTATTTTATTTATTTATTATTATTTTTTTTTACATTTTCCTAACTAAAATTTTACAAGGATTCCAAAAATGTATTCCATTTCTCTGTAGCTATTGTAGTTTTTGAGATATGTTTTTTTTCTCTTTTTTTTGTTTTTGTTTTTTTGTTTCCGCAATAAAATTTTGCCAGGATTCCAACAATGTATTCCTTTTCCCTGTAGCTATTGTAGTTTTTGAGATATGGATCGATGATAGTTGTGGTTTTAAACCAAATATCACCATATATATATATATATATATATATATATATATATATATATATATATATATATATATATATATATATATATATATATATATATATATATATATATATATATATATATATATATATATATATATGGTGAAGGTTACCATAAAGGAAGGAAAAACTATAGACTTTAGAGAAAAGTTTATTTAGAAGAAAAGTTTACTATATATATGTAGAACATGAAAAGCAATGTATTTTTTAATTTTTTTTTTTTTTTATATAATTCCAGAGCACGATGTTTGTCTTGTCGTGGTACTTTTTAGATCGTGAAACATTTTTTAATGGTTTGCGAGTTTATTTATTTATTATTTTTTTTAAAACTAATGGGAACCCCAAGGGTATACCGCACCGATGGCAGGAGTCGGGGTCTCTCGGCCTTCCGGGGAACGACAGGGTAGGACTATTTCCCCCCCTCCGGGGAGGGTCTCCGGAACCCCCGTTTTAAAGCGAAAAAGCGGGGTTCTCCGTTCATGGGGTATGGAATGTCTCTTTCAGGAATGTTCAGTTCTCTTTGGCAGTGAAAATACTGTATATATAAAGTATTTTACACGGCCAAGTAGGGGGCTCGAGCCGACGGGGAACAGAGGGGGAGACGTTTTCCATACCCCGTAGGGGAGGGGCGGAGGAACCCCCGCGACACCCAAATACCAAAGAGCGGGGGTTTCCCCCAGAAGGCCGAGAGACCCCGACTCCTCCATCGGTGGGGTATACCCTTGGGGTTCCCATTAGTTTAAAAAAAAATAAATATAAACTCGCAAACCATTAAAAAATGTTGCACGATCTAAAAAGTACGACAAAGCATGCGTCTCTAGAAGTAATTATATAAAAATTAATTTTTTTTTTTTTTTAAATACACTGCTTTTCATGTTCTACATATATATAGTAAACTTTTCTTCTAAATAAACTTTCCTCAAAAGTCTATAGTTTTTCCTTCCTTTATGGTAACCTTCACTATATATATATATATATATATATATATATATATATATATATATATATATATATATATATATATATATATATATATATATATATATATATATATATATATATATATATATATATATATATATATATATAAAAATATATATATATA
>JABUQX010055126.1:35000-37500 GCA_015478945.1 Trachelipus rathkii
ATTTTTCTTGGGAATGTATTTGTTATTTGGATGATATCTTAATTTGCGGTAAAAATTTTGATGATTATTTCGTCAATTTTGAGGATGTGCTTAAAGTTCTATTAAAATTTAATTTAAAAATTAGGCCCTCAAAATGTTTATTTTCCGAAAAAAAGGTAAAGTTTCCAAACCCAAATAATACCAAAAGTATTGCAGATTTTCCAGTACCCAAGACTATAACCAAAGTTAGATCATTTGTAGACCTAGATTTATTAAAATTTGTGCAGAAATAGCAAAACCACTAAGTTCTATAAAAGGTAAAAAAAAAAATTTAAGAGTGGAACCAAAATTGTCAAAATTCTTTTGAGAATTTAAAAAACAATTAACATCCCCTCCGATTTTAACATATCCCGATTTTTAGAGTATGCATCCATTGGAGTTAATAGTTGATGCAATATCAAAAAGGTGGTAGATTACCCATTGCGTTTGTATCTATGACTTTTCCTGATGACCAGATTAATCATGATGTAATTGAAAAGGAGTTTGTACTTTATGGTGGGCACTAAAATCTCTTCAACCTTTCTTCTTTGGTCGAAAATTTATAATATATACTGTATATGCTGATCATCAACCTCTAAGTTATATTTCTAATATGAGGCACGTTGATGGGAGAATAGCACGAACATTAGAAGATTTATGCGATTTTGATTATGAAATTCATTACTAACCGAAAAAATTAAATGTAAATGATGATGCCCTTTCCAAGTTGACTTATGCTAATGACATAAAAATTGCAATAAAAGGTCATGTACAACACCCACAGGTTTTGAGTTGGTTAAAATTGAAGGAAGTGATTCATTGTTTAAGTGTTTTTCGTTATTTTTGAATAGGAATATTAATGAACATGTGGAAATAAGACAGGTCACAATTACAGAATTAATAGATAATTCTAATAAATATAGTATAACTTTAAATAAAAATGAGCGAAAAGATTAAATATTATGAAAAATAGTAGTGCTAGTAGTTTCTGAAGTTATCCTGGCTTTTGCAAATAAATTTAAAATTAATGTATATATTTAGGAAAATGATCTGGTTCTGATTAAGTATATTTCTCAACCTGGATTAAACATGTGGAACATTAAGAGTCATTTGTGTGTTCATTTTGATTATTTGGAAGATTGTGTTCCCTAATTTGATTTCGTAGATTTTTGCTGTTGAGGACAGCATTAGAATATTTACATTATTTATGCAAAATGATGAATTAGTTCAGGAGGTAATAAATATAGGGTTGATTTTGAATGTCAATGAAAATGAATCTGAGAATAATCCTGAGCATAAAAGAGGGCGATGCAATGAGTGAAAGAACGAATTCCAGTACTGAAGGCGACTTAAGGCAGTCTTATTAGTTGAAGATAATCCAAAAATTTGATATGAAAATTTTGATCTTGATGATTTTCTTAAAATACAGAATAGTAATAAACAAATAGTAATACTTAAAACTTTGCTTAAAACGTTATCATTACCTGACATTAGGAATATTTTGAGAAACAACAATGATTTTCATAAGTATATACGATATTTACATGATTTTTTCTATTTAAAAATGACATCTTTTACAAGTCTGCTTCCTTTTCAGAAGCTAATAAAACAAAAACATTAGTGATTCCATTTCAGGTGTAGTTATGATTACACAAAAATAGTTCATCAAGAATTGTCTCATATTGGAAGGAATAAGCTGGAAGTAACTGTGGCCGAAAGAGTCTGGACACCACAACTTTATAGAATAGTCTACGATGTGCTTCGAAATTGCTACCATTACCGCATATAAAGCCCGCAAATTTACCTAAACCTCTCATAGTAAAAAGTAAATTCTTCAATACCTTTTGTATTAATAGCCATAAATATAATTGAGTTTATTCCATAAAAATCAGGGAATATGTATTGTTTTAACAATTATTGATCATATTTCTAAATGGTTAGCCGCAGTTCCTCTTAGAAATAAAAAGTAAGAAACTGTTGCCTATGCTTTAACATTTAAAGTATTCCCTCCCATTTTTGAGGCTTCCAATTAAGATATCAGATAATGGACCAGAATTTACTGCGGAACCTTTCAGGGCGCTTCTTGGAAAATACAATATCAAGCACATAAGGACCACTCCTTATCATCCTAATAGCAATGGGTTAGTGGAAAGAACAAACATAACTTTAAAAGATCTCATTAAATTGGATATTACAAATCATAAGCCATGGGACATCTATTTACCAGATGCTGTCATGATTTATAATTCAATTTTTCATTCCGAAATCAAACGCAGTCCGGCCAGTTTATTTCTAGGAACAATAGCCTCTTTCTCAGTAACGTAATATGTAGCTCAAGAATTGCGATATTGGACAAAAGCCAGTAAAGGTTTAAACCTTACAGTGTAGATCAGCTGGTATTAAAAGTAAAATTGAAAAAAAAAATGTATGCAGTAAGTTTGATTTTAGTTATGAAGGTCCATTTTTAATTTGAACAATCAAT
>JABUQX010055126.1:45000-47500 GCA_015478945.1 Trachelipus rathkii
CATTTGAGTAGTTGTGAGGAGTCTCATTTCCTTTCGGTGCAGGTTTGAAGAGCTCACCATCTCCGTAGGAAGAGAATGTAAACGTCAATGAACAAAGATGATGCAGTTTCTCAATGAAGGATTCAAGTCCCAAGCCCAAGTTTTGATAACAGCAAAATGAATATCGTCAAAACCAATCGTCTACTTATTATAAAGCTTAGAGAGAGAAAGAGAGAGAAAGAGAGAGAGAGAGAGACAGACAGACAGAGAGAGAGATAGATAGATAGATAGATAGATAGATAGATAGATAGAGAGAGAGGGAGAGAGAGAGAGAGAGAGAGAGAGAGAGAGAGAGAGAGAGAGAGAGAGAGAGAGAGAGAGAGAGAGAGAGAGAGAGAGAGAGAGAGAGAGAGAGAGAGAGAGAGAGTATATTCGCAGAAAACGTTACTATGGTTGATACAAATGAGTTAGGGAAGTGGAGAAGAATGGACAGTACATTAATTACCCAAAGAGGAACAAGATTCATAGTTCTGAGCGAAGAGTTCACTTTAAGCTGTGTAGCCTTCATGAAGAAATAAAAGAAGGGAAAGGGGAATAAGCAAGGTTAGAATTAATATTTTCAGTAATGTGGAAGAAACACAGCTATGAAATTATTTACAAATATTTTGCAACGGATAAACGATATTTTGGAACTTCGGAGAATAGACTTTGCACGATTCGGGAAAGAAATGTAAATATCACGCTTTTTCAGAGTAGAAATACGTAGTATTTTGTGAATATCTTGTTCTTGTACTGAACGTTACGACGACAAGCAAAGGAAAAGAAAGAATTATGAGTCTTAGTTAGTCAATGGCAAAAAAAAAAAAAAAAAAAAAAAAAAAAAAAAAAAAAATCGATTTATGTTCCGAAGCTAGATAGAATCAACAGGTTTACGCTCTTTGCACTCACTGAAGATCTACTCCAGCTGAAGGGGTAATCATTTAAGGGAAGCCAAACAATTACGGTAGTAATTGTCACCAGTTTGCAGTACTAAAATGACAAAATGTCTCCTCAACATTCCATCGGAAGGCTTGAAAATATTGTAGGTTGTCAAGGTTATGTAGGTTATGTAGAAAAGGAAATAGTTTAATATATAATACAAGAAAGAAAAGGAAATAGTTTAATATATAATAAAGGAAAGCTGAAAGTAAGGTTTTAATTACTCTGACTGATAAATGCATCCATTAAAGTTTTAATCACTAAAACACTTGTTGAATGCAATTCTTTATTAATATTGACATTTATAGCATTTACCTCCCATATTCAGTATTAACAAACTTAAAATACCAATTCAATAAAAAAAAAAAAAAAAAAAAAAAAAAAAACAAGTAATGTGGTTTGACATGCTAAATTAATCAACATTATTCTACAACAAATCAGTACAAAATATTAAATCAAGTGTAAGATATTTATTGCAGTTAATTAATTAGCTGGTAGGTTGCTTTTCTATATCTGCTTAGTTGCCAAATGTCATATAAATATTATTTATAAATAACAATGATGACAATAAAAAAATAAAGATATAAAGAATATTAATAATAACAATAGACAAAATTATTAAAAAAACAGCTTAAAACAACAGCAATAATAATAATAATAATAATAATAATAATAATAATAATAATAATAATAATAATAATAATAATAATAATAATAATAATAATAATAATAATAATAATAATAATAATAATAATAATAATAATAATAATAATATTTATAATAATAATAATAATAATATTTTATAATAACAACAATAAAAATAATCGGAATATGAATAAAGATATCAAACAATATTAAATTTCCTTTTATGAATAATAAAATTTATATATATATATATATATATATATATATATATATATATATATATATATATATATATATATATATATATATATATATATATATATATATAAATATACATATATATATATATATATATATATATATATATATATATATATATATATATATATATATATATATATATATATATATATATATATATATATATATATATATATATATATATATATTCTTTCTTTAACTACTATATATATATATAAATATATATATATATATATATAATATATATATATATATATATATATATATATATATATATATATATATATAAATATATATATATATATATATATATATATATATATATATATATATATATATATATATATATATATATATATATATATATATATATATATATATATGAAATATATATATATATATATATAACATATATATATATATATATATATATATATATATATATATATATATATATATATATATAATATATATATATATATATATATATATATATATATATTTATATATATATATATATAATATAACTATATATATATATATATATATATATATATATATATATATATATATATATATATAATATATATTTATATATATATATAAATGCTATATATATATATATATTTATATATAT
>JABUQX010055126.1:70000-72500 GCA_015478945.1 Trachelipus rathkii
TTAACATTCTTTACATCGAAGAAAGAAAGAAAAAAAGACACGATGTATGTTTTAAACGTTCAAATTTCATTTTCCTATATTGTTTAAATAATATTTTTATAATTAATGCTTACTTTTTATTTGCAATAAACGTTGGTAATTATCTATTTTTAGATTTTGGTTTGCGTTCTTAAGAAATACAAGTCATATTTTGATATAAGTCCTATCGTGAGTTGGACGAAAGCTTCGGTATCGTTTCAGCGAAACAAATTATTTTTGTTTTATATAAGAATTAATTGTACCTGAAGAAAATTAACGAAAATGTTAGGAAGACGTAATGAAAAGTTTTTAGGAATCTGGAAAAATCTTAGGCAAAAATTATTATTATCTATTATTATTATTTAATTATATTAATATCAAAATTAATTATAATCTATTATTTATTTTATTATGCTAATTATAACTTATTATTATTCATTATCAGTATTATTAACAAAAATTATTATTGATTATCTCACTCTTACATATTATTATTCATATCTATTAAGTTATTATTATTATTATTTTTATTTCATTATTTCTTAAATTACATTTTTTCCCTTTAAGAATTATGATAAATTTCTCTAAAAGTCTTTTAAATTTTATTATTATTATTAATTATTATTATTATTAATTATTATTATTTATTATTTATTATTATTATTATTAATTATTATTATTGTTTAATGTTAATGTCCGCGATCTTGCTAGCAATACTATTATGTATTATTATTATTATTATTATTATTATTATTATTATTATTATTATTATTATTATTATTATTATTATTATTATTATTATTATTTTTATTATTCTTATTATTAATATTATTATTGTTATTATTATTATTATTTATTATTATTGTTATTATTATTATATATATATATATATTACCACTGAAACGAATAGAATGAAAGTTTCCTGTTTGAGAGAGAATTACAATGGAATTGAGGAGAGAATAGAGACATTTTAATTATTCATATATATATATATATAATATTAATTATATATATATATATCATTGCAACGCAAAATATAATATAATCCAGCTTCCCACAAAAATGTTATTAGAAAATGTCGACTAAATGGAGGCATTTGTGAATTAGAAAATTTAATGATAATTTTTCTATCAGTAAATTTATCATTTTAATTTAATTCAATTTTTTTTAGTTAAAATTTATTAGATCAAAACAAATATAACAAATTGAAGATTATCAAGAAATATTGAAGTTTAAAATTTTTATTTTATTCTTATTTTTTTCAGACGCTTTCAAAGTGTTGTTATTCATTTGAATTATTCTTATTATTTTTTTTATTTATTACTTATTATTATTATTATTTGTATTAATTATTATTATTATTATTATTATTTTATTTTAATATTATTTATTATATTATTATTATTAATTATTATTATTATTCTATTATGATTATTATTATTATTATTAATTAATTAATTATTTATTATTATTATTATTTATTAATTATTATTATTATTATTTATTATTATTATTATTAATATAAATTTTTATTACTACTACTACTACTATACTCTACTACTTACTACTACTACTACTACTACTACTACTACTACTACTACTACTACTACTACTAACATACTACTACTCACTACCGGTGCTGGACGAGTCTAGAGGCTAGGCAGATAATTTCAAATTCTTATAAGAGAGTGGAAATAAAGTGGAGAAGAGAGATAATAGACTATGGGGGGATATGCAGGATGTTGTGGATCTGTTTGTAACGGCTAAACAGAAGGGTAAAATTTTACCTAAATTTGTAGATGAATCCTAGAGGTCACTTCCACCGGCTAGCGGATTTGAAATTGTAATTGAAAGATTTATCAACCTAATTGTTGAAGTAGCGAAATTGAGAAAAAATTATTGAAATAATAATAATAATAATATAATAATAATAATAAAATAATAATAATAATAATAATAATAATAATATATAATAATAATAATAATAATAATAATAATAATAATAATATTATATAATAATAATGAATAATAATAATATAATAATATAATAATAATAATAATAATAATAATAATAATAATAATAATAATAATAATAATAATAATAATAATAATAATAATAATAATAATATTAATATATATAATAAATAATATAATAGATAATAATAATATAATAATAATAATATATGAATAATAAATAATAATAATAATAATAATAAAATACATAATTAATAATAATATATAATAATAATAATAATAATAATAATAATAATAATAATAATAATAATAATAATAATAATAATAATAATAATAATAATAATAATAATAATAATAATAATAATAATAACTAATAGATGATCAGAAAATTGTATGAAATATAATAATATAATAGTACTAATAATAATAATAAAATAATAATAATAATAATAAATAATAATATAAATCAATAATAATAATATAATAATTATATAATAATAATAATAAT
>JABUQX010055127.1:0-2500 GCA_015478945.1 Trachelipus rathkii
AAGAAAATCGGCAGTCTCTTTAGGAAAAAAGTTACAGCCTATCAAAGTTGTTAAAAATCTCATAAGATTTTCTTAGATATACATAAAAAAAATTTAAAATCACAGGATATACTCTAAAAAAAATAGTAATGAAGCCTAAAAAAACGAAAATGATTTAAGTCCTTTGGAGATAAAGTTAGAGCCTTTCAAAGTTTAAAATTTTCCAGTAGGCTTCCTTATAAAAAAGTTAGTGGTCCTCGGGCTCGTTTTAGGGCCATCCTAGTTCAGGTTACGGTAAGATTTGTTAAGTATACATAGATGTTCTCTGTGTATACCTAACAGAACTTATCATAACCTGAAATGAGACCTAACCTTAATGGATCAAAATTGAAAAGTCTTTGGGAGTTTTAACAAATTTGAGAGGCTGTAACTTTTTTTTTTAATAAGATAACCGATTTTCGTTTTCACTATTCTTCATTATTAATTTTGTAGAGTATATTCTGTGATTTTCATAGAAATCGGAGGTGACTCCCCTCTGAACAACTATTACCATAATTGCCATATATATATATATATATATATATATATATATATATATATATATATATATATATATATATATATATATATTTATTATCTTATATATATATATATATATATATATATATATATATATATATATATATATATATATATATATATATATATATATATATATATATATATATATATAGTGGCAGGAGTGTTGGAAGTCATCTCTTTTCTTCTTATTCCTCCACTGCACAAGATAGTTGCTGAAGTTCTTTTGAAGTCTCATAAATGACTTCTTTTTTTACCTGTGAGACCCTAAATAAAAACATGTAATTAGCTTATTGCAATTTTCTCGGCCAGAAGTCTCCTCTTCACCACCAGGAAGTTTTTTGTTATGCTTTGGTACGTCGAGACTAGTCGAACCAACAATATAAGTCGTTAGAACGCTTTCATAGTTATCTCATTAATGGAAGAGTGAAACAACTTTATATTATTTAGTTAATTTTTATGAAACATCATCTTTTTATATATATATATATATATATATATATATATATATATATATATATATATATATATATATATATATATATATATATATATATATATATATATATATGCCATAAGTCAAGTCGCTGACCTTAAGTTGAGTAAATTAATTTTTAACATATATCAGTTCATCTCGTCGCAAACCATATCTGAGGAGAGAGGTCTACGAAAATACATTTAAAAAAAAGGCTCTAGGACAGCAAAGGGCGGAAAGGTTAGAGTGTGTTTCTCCGATGCATAACAAACAAAGCTATGTACAATTTAACTAATAATTTTATATAAAAAAAACATATTATAATAAAGTAAATATTAAATAATCATATATTACAAATAAATGTCATATTTAGTATAAGTAATAAATATAAAATACATTTAAAGTTTTATAAAATACGTAATAAATATTTTTTTCGTATTTAAGAGTTTTGGATTATTCTTGATTTTTCATTTTCCATAACGTTTTTAAGCTCAACTAATATATTTGAGCAATTTTCTAATGCTTTAAAAAATAATTTTATAATCCATCATTTTAAGCAATACTATATGCTCTTCGCTCCCTAAAAGCTGAGCACTCTAATCACTAAATTAAATTTTATGCACTAAATTCACTGAATTTTTTATTTAAAACGAACTTTGCGCAATGGGTTACGTCTAGACACTAAAGCTTCTTTATACAGTTCAGTAGATGAAGTGACCGTCTGTGAAAGCGAATCAACATCTGATTGAGGAACCATCTGTGAAGGCGAATCAATTCATCCGATTGAGGAACCATCTGTGAAGGTGAATCATCATCCATTTGTGAAACCATATGTGGAGTCAAAGGGAGTATGGCAGGCTTCAAACGATCAAGCGAACGACATCTGTTTTATGTGCTTGAAGAAGTTCTAAAGGACAAAGAGGTGTTTTTCCGGTTGCTGCTTGAAAAGGAGAGAATCTGAAGTCACCAGGAATGCAACAAAAAACTAGCATGATGATTGGATGAGAGAGTATACAGTTTTGTTTCCGTGCCATTATAGCACTCTTCAGCGATCGATAAAATCTTTCGATTTGGCCACTTGCTGAAGGGTGGTAAGCGTTTGTCCGGAGTCTGTGAAATACAATCAAATTCGATTGTTCGGTGAAAAATTCTCCTTCAAATTGTGATCCTCTATCTGAGATCACATAGAGAGGATTTACTTCTGTCCACTTAGTGTTTTTTGTCAATGCAGGTGAGAAGATATCTCAAGACCGAAGCTGAAGTATCGGTAAAAGAGGATGGAGGTAATGGTCCCACGATGTCGATATGTACTATTTCAAAACGTTGCGACGGAATTTCCATGGAACAATAGGTGATTTCGTATGGCGTTGAATTTTTGAAAGTTGGCACTGTTGACAAGAACGAACCAAAGTTCGGATATCACGATCCATGTTAAGCCAGAAATACCTTGTCTTTATAAGACTCAGA
>JABUQX010055127.1:12500-17500 GCA_015478945.1 Trachelipus rathkii
AAACCCCCTCAACAAAACCCCGCATTACATCCTATTATGGACCTTTAATGTCTCAGCCTCTGTCAAACTCACATTTCTCTCCTTCAGACATTCGATTACTGACTCAATCCATTTTCTTCGGTCTCCCAGACCATAGTTTCACTAGTATACATTAAAACAGGTAACAACAATACCCTCATGTAAGCCCCTAGTGCACTCAAGACTTAGTCCCTTAAAATCCACCAACAATTTAATTGCACTAGCCACTTTCCTGCCAATTCAAGATCTTTTCTAGCTACAACTCTGCATCATCCCGTTCTTTTCATCCAACATTATATCCTAAAATATTTAAAACTCAGACACTTGTTCCAGCTGCTCACCATCTAACATAACTTCACACAAACCGATTACTGTCCTCACTCACAACCAATAACCAATACTCTTATCTACGTTTTTACTTTCAAAGCCCGTCCTTTTATACACCATCCTGGCTCAAAATCTCTCTACGCAATCCTCTTCAAACTCTTCTCAGATCACTACACAAACCAAATCATGCCGCATAATAAAAGCGTATGGGCCCCTCAAACTCACCGCAACTTCTCCATGCATTTCTAGAAACCATTTCCTGCCCTCCCATATTCTAATTCTTTACATAGCCAGCCATCCATATACAAAATTGAATAACCAAGGGGACACACAAAACATCCTCGCCTCACTCCGGCTACTTGAATATTAAACAAATTCAGCTTTTTGCACCATTTATTCTTCACAAACGCTTCCACTATCGTCACATAAATACTTTTGACCTCCCATATATAAATATATATATATATAGTATAATATATATATAAATATAGTATATATATATATACTTATATATATATATATATATATATATTATTAGTATATATATATATATATATATAATATATATATATATTATATATATATATATATATATGGCCCCTTTCAGTGGATGTATTGGCTTACGAATTCCATCAGAGCGATTTAAAGGAGTAAGGCAAAGGAATTTTTACAAAAGTTATTTTTTGGAGCAAGAAAATTAACGTTAATGTAGGATCACTTTAGATATCGTACGACACGCTGATATTCCTAATTCCGCAGTTAATCAAAAATTAACGATGAGTAACAATAGTTTTCCATTTATCGATGATTTATTGTCCATCCATTAATGGTACTAAAAATGTAACCGACACATAATTTAAGGAGAGAAAGTGGCTATTATCGGCTCTCTCATCTTTTTTATTCCTTAAACCTGTCATTGTCTGAGGAATATAATACTATCTTCAGACGCTCAATTAACGAAGAGGAAGACAACAGGTGTTTGCTCGATTATCATATAGATATCTTTAAATGATTGGAGTACGATGATACAATTGGTTAGAAATTAAAATAGAATTGTCATGGGATGGGAAGACATTTAATTTTATCATCAGAACGGCCGTACTGGCAGAAAGAGTCATTAAGTTCTTGCAACCTTAACATAATTTGAAGAGTAACGTCATGTATTACTGAAAGTTAGCGAACTTTAATTCTGGCCTGTAATTTATTTAGTTCTTACTGAGCCATGGTCGAATGATTCAAGTGTGCCACAATTAATCTATATTTTGAAGAGAACTTCGTTGACCTCGTTTAGGGATGTAGATTTCTAATCTTTGATGACTGACGAGTTTTGTCGATGTTCACATCAAGGAAAGATTTTTTTATTGCACCAGCATCTCCCAGGACACAGTGGACCTATGTGATGGGTATTCTTTCGACAACTTTTTCATTAAATATCGTCCACTGTATGTTCAACTGTTGTGACATTCAGTGAGAGGAATTAGCAGCGACACAAAATTGGGATTATGAAATAATTGTCAACGGCAAATGACTACTCGAGAAACCAAGGAAACACTGAGCTGATTGAGTTCTGACCATCGTCTCGCGTAGGAGAAGCTAGCTTGGGATGTTAATTTGATAGAGGTTATTAATTCTGAAACTTTTCTTCATTAATATCTCTGTAGTACTGTTCCTTTGAGTAGTGTGTTGAAAGAGACCGATATTTTTGCTAGCCGTACAAAACCAAGATTTCAGCGTGGCTGAACATACCATATTACTATAATTTCTGTAAATTTACTATATCAATCCTTTATGATTTTTCGTTTCATTGTCCCATATTTTATATTAGTTTCAAGAGTAATTTCATTCCTTCTTAAATCTGGAATTGGGGATCATTTCTTTTGCTCATTTTCCTTTCTACATTTTCCCTTGTTTTTGCTTGGCTTAGAATAGTTCCATAAACCCCGGATATCATTCTTCTTTCTGAGAATAATTTACGAATTGCAAGTTTGGTTTTACCGTCCTCATGGAAAACAATATCGAAGTAATCCCAAAACACACTGGGATAAGGATACTATTGGGGAATTCCTTCAACAGTTGAATTTCGAGCGAATATACTCACAAGTATATTAGTCTCTATCAATATTAATATTGCTAGATTTCGATGTTGTGACTCAAATTACTGTGTACTAGTTGAGACCGGCACTAGTCAACTATTTAATCAGTTCTCAAGTGTTTTCTACAGTCATCAGAACCTTTTCTAATAGTATTCCGAGTTTCCGAGATAATAATAATAATTTATTTTTAATATTTGTGAATGCGAAAGGTCCCAATGCGAATATTTAAAGCATGCAAATATATTATATATTAATATATATATATATATATATATATATATATAATATATATATATATATATATATATAATATATATATATATATATAGTATATATATATAATATATATATATATATATATATATATATACAGTTATATATAATATAATATATATATATTATATATATGATATATATATATATATGATATATATTATATATATAAGTAGTAAATTATATATATAAATATATATATATATATATATAAGCAGTATATATATATATTATATTTAGGAATCTAGGATCTCAATATTACGGAGATTAGGTAGGAGAGGATTGGAGTGAGATGAGGTCGAGATGAGGACGTCTATCAGGTTCCTTTAAGGCTGGCGAAGCGGAAGGAATGTGATGACTTCACGAGGGCGTGAAAACTTTAAGACTATATATATATATATATATATATATAGTATATATATATAATATATATATATTATATAATATTTTTCACACCTTTTCTCAATAAAAAAATAGTCGATGGAATTGTACAGTTGCAACAATTTTAGCTTTTCTTGTGATTTACCAAATTAAAGGTATCGTACGGTGTTATTAAAGTACTGTAAGCAAAAGTGTTTATAGGGTAGTTTGGAAAATAGATAGCGGGAGTATGTTCCAGACTTTACCAGTTATGTAAGATTGAACATAGCTGTTAAGACTGAGGTCAGAGAGAGCATAGAAAAAAATGAGACTGTGTAGAACGATGAGTTGCAAAATCCTTCTCAAGGGAGGAGGTATGCGATTAGACAATTCAGAGAGCAGTGTCCGTTATAATAACGATGAAAAAAAGAGAGTGATGCAAAAATTCACTTGATAAGACGAAAAAGCCCTAGACTCAACCTTTTCAAAAGGAACAGTGTGAGTGTAATCACTCCCAGATGAGTGAGGCATACTCTATACAGGGCAAACAGACGCCCTGTAAGATATCAAACTGAGGTTGGCGTGAAGAAATTCGAATGTGTGCCTCAGAAACACCCAGCCTCTTAGAAGTTTGTTTTAAAAGAGAAGTAATATGAAACTTCCAATTAAGGTCACGAGAAAAATAAACATCGAGAATAATTAAGGAACAGAGGAAGGTTTGAGTGATGTGTTTTTAAAGAAGATGTTATAGCTGGGTGGAACATTATGTGGAGTGGAAAGATGAAGGAGCTGAGATTTTCAGGCAACGAAAACAACCTTGTTCTCAATGCCTCAAAAAAATTCGAGAAAGATCAGGATTCTAGTTGATCCAAGGGGGCCTTTCTAGCGTGAGCTAATTGTTGTTGAAAAGGACGTCTATCAAAATGAGGGGAGTAATGAAGGGTGAAGCCTGGGGTAAAAGTGAAATGTGTGAAATATATATATATATATATATATATATAATATATATATATATATATATATATATATATATATATATATATATATGATATATAAGCTGTATCTATTATATATTATAGTATATATATAATATATATATTCCTGTAGAGAGAGTTCTTTTATGAAAAGTAGAAAGAGTTGGAATAAAACAGAACGCATCAATGACACACCACTATTTATAATTTAAAGGCATGAGCGATGGCATTCACCACAAAAATACTGAGAAGAAAGAGGACGCAAGAGACATAAAGCATTGGCGAGCAGAGAAAAAGATTAGAAGAATTGAGCAATGTTTTTTAAAACCTTCCTGCTAGTATAATAGATTCGAAAATTATTGGAAGAACAGAAAAGTTAGAGAGATTTGGCGATGATTTGGAGGGTTGAGATTGGTTCCCTTTTTTTGTACAGGAGAGCACCTTTCCAGCAAGAAAAAAAGGCCAAAGTAGAAAGACAGAAGCGGAATAATTTAACAAGGCCAAAGTGCAGCTTGAAAGCACAAGTTTGAAGAACTATATGAGGAAATACCATCAGATACCGTAAGCTTTCCTTTAGTGGTTCAAGCTCCTGAGAAAAAGCCAGAATAAATCTTTTGAAGAAGTTACATTATTACCATAAATAAGTTGGAGGCAGGTGGAGAAGAAGGAATATCTCTGAAATCGTCTAGGGTGGAATTAGAAGGAAAAGTTTGAGCAAAGAGTTGAGCTTTAGAGAAGGTAAAACGGCGGTTATGCAGACGGAAAATACTAAAAAAGGGTAAGAGGAAGAAGCAAAGTTAAGATTTAACATTTTTTGAAAATGTCAGATATTACGTGAGGGAGAGGAGCCAGTAAGATTATTGCATTTTCTACTGAGAAAAGAATTTTTTTGGTGTCATGGAGAATATATTTTGCAGGATTTTGGGATGAAATATAAGTGGCATGGTTCTCTGGA
>JABUQX010055127.1:22500-32403 GCA_015478945.1 Trachelipus rathkii
TATAGCCATTATTCTTGCTGTGAAAATTGAGTCATGAGTGGTGAGGTGTATGGAAAAGGATTGCGATCAGGAATAGATAAGCAGATTTTAATGGAAAAAAATAAAATAAAATAAAAATAAAAAGCCCAACTGTTCCGGTTTTAGAGCCGTCAGTAAATACTGGAGTAAACTCATCATGAACTGCGGAATGAGACAGGAATGATGTCTTTAACAAGGACATCATGAATGCTAGATATTGGAGAGAGAGGTCAGAAGACCAAGCAAATGTGATATAGGAGTCAGGGAAATTAAACCAAGGTGTGTATTCTTCATAGTAATGAGAATAGGCAAAGCACTAACTTGTGAAGGAATGTTAGAAATTAAGGGATGTTATTGTACTATGTGTTTCGCAAATGGCCAGGTGATAGGATTCTGTTAGGCACTCTTCCTGCAAGAATTTCTGAGTTAGATGTTCGATGTTCAGCATATTGGGTTGGAGAACGAATATAAGCTGACAGGGCGCATGATAGTAATGTTCTGCTGGTTGTGCTGGAGTAAAGGTAGATGAAGGGTGTCGCTATTGATCATTTGGCTTCTTCATAGTGCGCACTCGTGAGGGACGATTTGAAAGAGTCACATCTATGTGGAGATAACGTACTGGCTTAAGCTCAATTTGAATGGGTTCTAGAGAGGTGTATGTAGTGTTTTGTGGAGGATGATCGAAGTATCTCGCTACCAGCCTCATTAATTCCTCAGGTGTTTAGCAAATCGATAGGCCTTACATATATTATGGCGTAGGGTTTAGCCGATAAGTCACTCCTATCGCCAAATTTTGATGGCGAAGACTGACGATAAGGCAGGTCAAGGGGCGGGATATGACAAGTAATTATTTAGGTAAGTTTAAATGAATGAGAGCTGAGTTTAGTTGAGGGTGGTCATTCTGAGGAGATATACCGGCGGAAGTTGTGATCCATTGTGAATGTTACAGGAGAGTCATATGGCGGCGAGATACCATAATATTGAAGATTAGGTCGCTTGGAAGGCAGATAGGGCAGAGTGAGGAGCCAGTTCTCGCTTCATTGTAGCTCTTAGATAAAAGTCAGTTGTCTTGAGCGCTTCTTGAGTGGGATGAGAAGAAATGTGAAGTTCCACCAGAGTACGCTCCTAGTTGGTAGAACAATCAGAAAAAGACTGCTCAATAGCTAGTTGAGGAGCTTTGAGTCTGGAGAGAATCAGGCAGCTTGGCACCGCTATATAAACGCAAGGTCATCAACATAGAGAGAAATATTGACCGTCGCTGGGATAGAAGTAACAATATATCATTAAATCCGAGAGCAAATAGTGGTACACTTAGAACACTACCCTGGGGAACGCCTCATCCAGAGTAAAGTGGCGTGACAGAATAGAAGAAGCACCGAACTTGGATGGATCTGTTTGACATAAGGGCATTTAATGTAAAGAGGGAGTTTTTCCGCGAAAACCGAGCGATGGAGTTTGGAGGAATCGCAGTTTCTCCACGTTGTGGTCGTAAAGCTTTTTCAAGGTCAAGAAGACACCCAGAACCATCCCCACCAGTTTTTGAGAAAGGCTTCCCCGGAATGTCATGGTCCTAGTTTTACAGAGGTCCGCGGTTGAAACGATTTTTGCGAAAGCCAAACTGGAAGTTTGAAAGCTTGGTGAACCTCTCCAGAACAGGGAGGAAATGCGCCTTGAACCCATTTTCTCCAATTAATTTACAGGTATGGCAGGTCAGTGAAATATATTGGTCTTTGGTTATCCGCCAACTTCGGATCTTTCCAGGTTTGGGGATAGGAATTACAAAAGCTGTAGTCCAAATAGATGGAAAAAGAGGATTCGATCCAGATTCTGTTATATAGATCCAGCAAAAATGCTGATGCCGAGGGATGTATATGACGGAGCATGATATACGAAATCATGTCTGGACCAAGAGCACCGTCTTTGCTACTCGCCAGTGCAGTTTGATACTCTGCGAGTGTAAAAAGACGGTTGTAGGTATGATCTTCCCCTTTCGCTGTTGAAAAGTCTGGCAGTGCAGTGTTAGTTCTCAATTTTTGAAAGGCTTCAGGATAGCGGAAAGAACTAGAGTGGCTAGCGAAACTATAACCTAATGCATCTGCAACAGCAGCAGGAGCGGAGATCGTGTCAGTTATATCAGGCCCATAACGAAGGACTATGGGTGAGTTGTTTATTGGAGCGACGAGATATTTTCTGTGTAATTTTCCACACTAAAGGAAGGGGAGTTGTGGAGTTAACAGTCGAAATGTAAGTTCGAAAAATTGTTTACGTGTTTGTCGATTAATTCGCCGAGATCTTGCCGCAGCTGCTTTAAAAATGATCATGTTTGGGGTAGTACGGGCCTTTTTGTATTGCCTGTACAGTTTCTTCTTCTCGCGGTTAGCTTGTGCGCACTCTTGAGACCACCAAGGGGTTGCCGACCGCTTGCCTGCGGAAGATTGCGGAATGCAAGCCTCCGCTGCCGAGATGACGACTTGCTGGAAAAAGCGAAATGCATCATCTACAGTCGAAAACCGGTTATTGAAGGAAGAAAGATGGGATAGTATGCTTGAATAGAAAAAGGAAGCCCACTCCGCTCGTCGTAAACGCCAGCTGGAGTTAGGTTTTAACATTGGGGGCTAGGTACAAGCTCATTTAAAGCCATTGGGTAATGATCCAGGCTGCCGTATAAATAACCAAAGCGGGACCAAGTAAGCGACCCATAAGAGAATGGGAACAAAAGGAAATATCAATACAGGAAGAAGTGTGTGTATCTAAACGTTCATATGTAGGGAGTCCTGTGTTAAGGCATCCCAGGGAAAAGGGGGTTAAAAGATCTACAAGGATATTGGACTTAGACGAAGTGACAGAGTCGCACCATAAAAGGGGTGGCGGAGGTTGAAGTCTCCCAGTATAATAACCGGAGAAGGGAGTTGTTTAAAAGATCAACTAAGTCGACCTTAGTAAATTCACTACTCGGAGCCAGTAGATTTAGCAGATAGTAAGGTCGTAGAACAAATGGAATTCGTGCTGCTACTGCATGAAGTTTAGTTTGAAGAGGGACTGGAGAATAGGGGACAGATTTATGAATGAGTATTCCTGCACCTCCCCTATCATTGTCACCTCTTTCTATAGAAGAATTAGAGGCGATTTATAATTCCGACGGTTGAAAAGAAGTCACGATGAATAGTCGAAGTTCTTGCAAGCATATGCATTTGGTGTGCATATGTTTTATTAGTTGAAACAAGTTCTTCAAATTAGAATAGTAGCCAACGACAATTCCTTGAGATAGGTGGCCATGCTGTATTTGTTGTATAATGTTATGATGAATGATCTTTTTGAGACTATTGTCTCTATGTGACTAGGGGTAGTATATTGGAGGTAGATTCAGATGAAGAGGAAAGGCTGAGACGTGGATCTCGACGAGGAGGAACAACAAATCCTGGTGGTAAAAAATAGTCATACACCAGAGATTTGTGTTTTGCGACTTCTTTTGGAAAGGGGTTTTCAGTTTTATTTGGTGGGGGGATTTCGCCATGAATGCGAGATAAGTTGAGTTCAACCAAGTCCAACTTATTATGTGGGTTTGATTGGTCAATAGAAGAGCAACCAAAATGCTCGTGTTTATCAATGGGAGTGGAATCAGTATCTGCCAAGTAAGCAGATTCAGAAATGTGTAAGGAATGTGGAGTTGCTTCCATGGAACTGGGGAAGGAAGATGTTACCGGAAAGGTGTCATCTTTTTGAGAAGGAGTTGGGGTCACGATAAAGGGTTCCAATATGGGATTCGTTGGATTGACAAGGTCCGATACTGGAGACTTTGCTAGTAATTCGTCGTGGGAGTGATTTTGGGAGATTGGACGATTTAAGTTAGGAATGGGAACCTCTGGGTCTCCCTTCATGCCTCCAATAGAACCAGAGCGCTTAGAGCGCTTGCGGCGTTTGCGTTGGACAGTCTTCCATT
The DNA here is from genome assembly GCA_015478945.1 of Trachelipus rathkii. NCBI lineage: Eukaryota > Metazoa > Arthropoda > Malacostraca > Isopoda > Trachelipodidae > Trachelipus > Trachelipus rathkii. The sequence goes on from JABUQX010055127.1 coordinate 26,459, forward strand.
CGCCCTTCTCGGAAGCGCAGGAAGTATTAGAAAGAGAGTGGTTCATCACATCAAGTTCCATTTGGGAGCTGTTTTCCATTTCATCTGTTAAGATATAGAATCCCTTGGGGAGTGCTGAGATGGGAAATTCGAAGAAGAATTATAAGAAGACTCAAGAGCTAGAAATTATCCTGGCAAACTATTAGAGGGTTCATTGGTAAGCGCTGTCCGATAGCTGCGATTGCTTGGTACAATCTATTAAGTAGTTTGCTTTTGTCCCTTGAAGTGGTAACTTAATGGCGAGGTCTCTTTCGTTGAGTTACAATTGCTACGTCTGGGGTTGAGTGTGTTTTTTGTTTAGAATTCGGACGCCTCTATATTTTTAACGAATCATTTTAGCTTGGCGATTTATCTTTTCTTTGCTTTTGGGACACTTTTTCAGGATTTGGAGTAACCGGTGGGAGGCGAATCAAGGGACAAAGAGACAGTCTCTTACATTAAGTTTGATAAACTCATTGGGTAGGCATGGGACAGTGTGTCTTGAAAAGAAGTATTTTCCAAGATTTGTGTTGGATGAAACGCAGCTCGTTTCATTGCTGGGTTTGTTGAAGATTAGTACTCGGGATAGGGTTGTTAATGGCTTTTTTGGACAAAAAATTGAGTCAAGGGCTGCTTTTGTTCAATTTGAGGAGTCGGTGGCGTGGGCAATACAGGCAGATAGGATACAGTAGCTGCCTGAGTTTCGCTGGGATTTTGGGGAGGAGTTCTGCTGGGATGAGTTTGTGTGGGTGGATTAGCACGCTGAGGAGTGGGGGTAGCAGTGATTGTGGCGTAGGATCGCTTTGGTCTTTTTGGTCTTGTAGGATATTTTTCATTGAGTTGGCGTATGGCATCTCTCCTGCTCATTTTTTGTATGGTACATAACTTCTCAAAACCTCCTGTCAAACAGGTAAGACGGGCATTTGAAAGAAGAAACACTGTGGGGTCCTCCACAGTTTTCTACAGTTAGGGGTATTTTCACGGAAGTGTGAAATAATTCTCCGCAGACTGGGCAAATATGTCATCCTGTCCCCTACAGTATTTTTGGGGATGACCAAACCATTGACATTTAAAGCAACGTCTGGGTCGAGGGACAAACGTGCGAACACTGTGGCTTGTAAACCCTATTTTTACCTTTGTAGGTGGATAAGGGGTATTAAAGGTTAGCAGTAAACGAGGATTTGGTTTGTCAGGAGTGTCCCGACGAGGGGGAAATCTATAAACGTTTGTAACGGAAAATCTTTTCTGTTGGAGATTTTCCATGATAACAGCTGTATCTTCGTCTTTCTGTTCATAACAGTAAATAGTGCCTTTAGATGTGTTTCTTATTTCATCGGGAGTAGAAATAAGAGGAATATCTGTGAGAGACGTTAAGGATGACAGAATAGAGCTTTGATTTCGGGTTAGTACCTTGTACGAGAATGGCCCATTCTCATTAATGTGACCTGGAGGGTCCCGCTTCAACGCCTAAAACTTTTTCAGAGCTTTAACTGATAAAAATGGTTGGTTCTGTGACCAGTAAGAGCTTTGGAGGTAGTGGATCGCAGTATGTGATACATCGGGAATGATGTATCTGCTGACATTCCTGGAGGGGGTGCAGCATATGGAGTGAACGAATGAGAACGACTGTGACGAGGGGCACCTTTGCGGGATTGCCCCGATCGTTTGAGCACCTGGGGTGCAGAGGGCGTGCCAGGCGACTGATCGCCGGAGATAGGCAGAGGCCTTCCAGGTGAAGTGGGGGAGACACGGCATCAATGTCCGAAGTGCAATTCAAAAGAGTAAGTCCATTTATCGGTCCAGGTTCGGGAATCTTTAAATCCATCAGTTTCCGAGGCTTCGTAAGGTTATCCATGTGTATATTATATTAAAGGGGTCCCCCCTCATGGGTGTCGAGCCCTATGAGGTTTGTGCCCGGAGGACCGCGCTAAGCGGCAGGGAGTCTCTTATTATAGATGTTCCAGAGGGGTCAGGGAAAAAGACCCAAACCTAGTGCTGGGTCGTGTGCACCGAATCACGAACAAGTGATGCGGCTCACACCCCTTCAGCACAGATGACGCCAGATGCCCCCTCCGTAAGGAAGGGTGTCATTGGCGTTCATCTACCTCTCTGGAGGGAAAAAAAATCGCTTCTTCGCTCTAGGACGCTGAAGGGCGGGTGGTATATCCGTATATCCCGCCCAACAGCATCCCAGAGAGCCCTCCAACCACTATCAAGGTGAGCGACCGACTGGGATATATATATATATATATATATATATATATATATATATATATATATATATATATATATATATATATATATATAAATAAATATAATATATATATTATTAATATAAATATATATATATATATAAATATATAAATATATATATATATATATACTATAATATATATATATATATAATATATATATGATATATATACTTATTAAAAAAAATATTAAAAATAACAAAATATTTAAATTTAAATATAAATATAATATAATATAATATATATATATATAGGAAATTAGCGGACTTGCACGTGCGGAACAAAAAAGGTTTCCGCTCTTTTGTTCCGCACCCTTTTAGAAAAAATGAAAGCATAGTTTACTTATTAAGAATTCTTATTGTTATAATAAAAAATAAAAATTTTTGTTTTTTAGTTAATAACTAATTATACTTTTAGTCTAAGACATTGTTTTTTAATAATAAAACTTCCAAAACAATCTCAACTCCCTCAAAGGTAGCAATATGTAATAAAATAACATTTAAATTGATTTTAATAGACTGAATGGCTATTACCCTCCTCTATAACTTTAATTAATTATATAATTCCTATAATAACTAGGCAATATCTAAATCAATTCTGTGTAACTCAATATATATATATATATATATATATATATTATATATATTAATATATTATATATATAATATAGTATATATATATATATATTATATATATATATATATATATATATATATTATATATTATATATATACATTATATATATATATATAATAATATATATATTTATATATATATATATATAGTATATATATATATATATATATATATTATTATATATATATATATATATAATATATTTTACACTTCACACCCCCACTCACGGGCAGAGCCCTATTCAAGGGGGGTGTTGAAACGTCTCAAATATTTATGTAACCGCAAATTACGCAGATGACACAGACGCAGGCTTTAAAGTTATGGGAGATTAATTGTGGAGAAACACATGAAGATGGAGAGAATTCCACAGAGACAGAGGTGGCAGGAAAAGAAGGAAGCACCCGCAGCGAACAAGTCTGGAGTTACTAATATCTACACAAAACTCATGTGCCGACCACAGCACCCCTGTGCTTCGTGGGCGTCCGTAAAGGGGTGGTACGCGAGTTGGAAATCCCTCCGAGCTTGCCGCACGTTCTTAGGAAAAGAGATAAAGCACCAACATCTTGCCGCCGCGCAGAAAAGATAGAGGGTCAAGTGGAACTAGAAAGTACAGACAGTTATAAGCCTTTTTTGGCCTTTGAAACATCTACCCTCATCCAAAAGACGGTGAAATCAGAGCCCCGCCAGAATATGAGAGGCAGTACTCCATACAAATGCGGATGAGACCCTTGTATAGCTTTAGCAAATGAGAAGAATAGCCAAGAATGTTTACGTTGTCAACAGGAGAGACGAGAGAACCGTCGAAAGAGATAGGAAAGTTAGAAGGGTGTTTAGAAGAGGATTTGTAGAAGTTGGTTTTTAAAAGAATTAAATTTCACCAGGGTTGAGACGACCCTACCCGGAAATTCGGTCCCCATCAGCGATGAATAGAAATCTTAAAGGTAAGACGAGAGGCAAATTCTAAAGTAAAAGAGGGAAGCAGAATTGAAATTAGTTGAAAGAATGAAGGGTCGAGTCATTTCGGCAGTATGAGTGGATAGAGTTCAGATGAGCAAGGTTGGAGAAGATCATTAAGTGAAAGCAGGAATAAAGTAGGAGATGAGAAAGACTTCTAGAACCCTGAGGAACACCACTATGGACAGAAAAAGAAGAAAGAAGTCGCCCCATCAAACAACAGGCGATATTGAGCGATTTGAAAAGAAAGCTAGACATAGTAGAGCAAAGAAAGTGGAAACCCAAAGGAGGGGAGCTTTGGAGAGCAGTGACGCGTGCCTACCCGGTCAATGCTTTGGATATGTCAAGCCACCACGCAAGTCTCCCCGCGTAGTTCCTAAGGGCGGAAACCATAAATCTGTTAAATAGGAAAGTATATCGCCAGTAGACCTCGAGCGCCGAAGCCGTACTGGCGATCGGAAAGAAGGGAATGGGATTCCAGATGGTCTAAGAAGTGAGTTAAGAAGGGTTTCCAAAGATCTTAGATATAATACAAGTTAAAGCCTATAGGGCGATAGTTAGAAGGATCCAGAGCGGCTTCCTTTTTTTCGGATTAGGTTGGACTTGTGCGTGCTTCCAACACTGAGGAAAGTGCCTAGTATTGAGGCATAGAGAATATAGTTGAACGAGGGGCGGGGTCAGTACGGAAGCACACCACTCCCCAAAACTCGGGGAGGAATGCCATCCGGGCCACCCCGCCTTCCTAACGTTCATCAGCTTTCAGGAGCCCATGCACCCGTTCAAATGTAATCACAGCGAAGGCAAGAAGAAGAGAGGAAGAAGGAGGAGGAAGAGGAATGCCAGAATCGTCCCAGGGTTGAGTTAGAGGAAAATAGGAGGCCCGAAGAGATTGGCCTTTTTCAGTTCGGAGTATTAGTAACAGAACCATCAGAGCAATTAAGAGGAGGAAAGGATGATTTACAGTAGTTGTTAGAGATGTTTTTGGCAAGAGGCCAGAAAGATATGTCAGTAGGAGAACCAAGGAGGTCAGCGCACTTTCTGTTATGAAAGTCCGCTTGGCCTCGGTCCCGAAGAGTATGCCTGCAACGCATATTTCTAGCTGAATGAATTAGCGAGAGTGATAGGAGATTATGAGAATTTTTCCCACACCAGATTACGCAACTGTCTTCTAGCCTGAATTTTCCAGAGAACAAGGTACGATCGAACCAATGGATTTTGGGAGAAAAAAGATTTAGTCGAAGTAAAGGTCAAATCAAAAAGGCATGAAATCTGTTTCTGTTAGGAGAAAAGTAGCAGAAGCACAAATATTGTAGTAGAAAAGAAGAAAGAGTTTAAAGCCACAGAACATGAATTTAGTGAGATTCAAGAAGATTCTCGAGACGTGTTACAGGAGTGTTTATGTTTACATAGGCACATAACTCCACCCTTCAGACGTAAATTATGAAATAAGTTATAGTTGGATATATTAAAAACGAGTTAGAGGATGAATTCTTAGTCATCTGGGTCTTAGACAAGAGCAAAAGATTAGGTTAGAGTTAGATAGAGGCTGGTATTCCAGCGGATGCCGAAAGTTTGAGTGCAAGTCACGAATGTTTGGTAAAGTCAAATGAAAGCCGCGCCCGTGCAAATCCGCCGTTCTACACGCAACACACAGTCAACAAAACAAAAAAAGTAAAACAGACACGAAACAAATAGATACAAAACCCAAGGAGAACGAGGTAAAGTTATTCGCAAGCTAAAAACCTAAATTTAAAACCTGGAGTTTTAAAAATACGCTAAAACCTATATTTACAGTAAATATCTAAAATATGAATAATCCAGAAAGTTCAAAAACACTCGCGCACTCTCACACTCTCAAGAAATTGCATACAAAAAAAGAAAAAAATACTATTGATCAACTAAAGAAAAGTGGAAGCTAAAAACTGTATAAATTATAATAAACGGATATAATACGTAAAACGCCAAAAAAATAAGTAAAAAAGAAGTCGAGGAAAAAAACAAAAATAAATAAAAATAACCTAGTAACTAGCTAAACTGCATATTGCCCTCAATCTTGCCGCAATCCTAAAAAACTAACTATAAGTA
>JABUQX010055128.1:0-5000 GCA_015478945.1 Trachelipus rathkii
ACCTATATAAATATAGGTCTATTCTCGTGACTGACAATTAAATCAATATAAATTATTTAAATTATTCAAATCAGAGACACGCGCAGGTGGCAAAATATATAAATGGACGAGTCAATAGGACAACTCATATAATTATAGCGGTCACTCAACGCGGACAAGATCACAGAGGTAATATAATAGAATTACAAAAGAATAAAATAATAATGAATTAATGAATAATAATAATATAATATTAATAATAATAATAATTATGAATAATAATAATGAATAATAATAATATGAACAGAGTATTTGAGAAGCCCAGCATATCTTTTATAAGTACCTAGTGGTGGGCCTCCATAAAATGCATTTTTGCGGTTTACCTCAAGTTTGGTTTTTGACTTTTATGCACTATTTAAAAATGTTAATTTGCGAACAAGGAAACCATTAAATTTTTAAAAAAAAAAAGATAAAAAGTTAAAAATATTTGAAGTGCAATTGCTGTTAAATATAATGAATAGATAATAATAATATGAATAATAGTAGATAATAATAAAATAATAATGAATATATAATAATAATAATAATAATAATAATATAATCAATAATAATAATGAATAATTAATAAATAATTAATAATTAATAAACAATAATTTACATTTCCAGCTTTAAATACTATACATAATAATTAATAATTAATAATAATAATATAATAGATATAAATAAAAATAATATATTTAATTAAAAAAAATAAAATATAATTAATAAGAATAATAAATAATAATTAATAATAATGAATAATAATAATAATATAATAATAATAATATAATAATATGAACAAGTATTTGAGAACCAGCATATCTTTTGTAAGTAGTAGTGGTGGTCTCATAAAAGCATTTTTGCGGTTTACCGTCAAAGTTATTGGTTTTAACTTTTACGCACTATTAAAGTATGACCAGGACAGTAATTTAAAAAATGATGAGTAATAATTGTAATAATCGACTAATGCTCGTACAATAATCAAAAATAATAATATAAATATAATAATAATATATAATAATATAATAATAATAATAATAATATATAATAATAATATATTAATAATTAATAATAATAAAATAATAATATTAATAATAATCAACAAAATTACATTTCCAGCCAATAATCACTACATATATAATAAATAGATAATTGATTAATAATAATAATAATAATAATTAATAAAAATAATAATAAAAATATAAAATAATAATTAATAATATGAATAATTGAATAATAATAATAATAATAATATAATAATAATAATATATAATAAATTAATAATAATATAATAATATAATATAAAAATAAATAATAATAATTAATAATAATAATAATGAATAATAATATAATGAATGAATAATAATAATAATAATGAATAAATAATAATGAAATATCAGTAATAATAATATAATAATGTAATAATATATATAACATAATAATTAATAATAATAATATAATAGATAAATAATAATAATAATAATAATAATAATAATAATAAATAATCATAATAAAAAGAATAATTAATAATATAATCAATAATAATATATAATTAATAATAAATAATGAAGATAAAATAGATATAAATAATAAATGATAGATGAATAATATAATAATAGCAATAATAATAATACTAATAATAATTAATAATAATCGAATAATAATAAAAATAAATAATATAATAATATAATAATAATAATAATATAATAATAGATAATAATATTAATATTAATATTAATTTAATATTAATATTAATATTAAGTATTAATGATAATATTAATAATGATTATATTATTATTAATATTAATATTAATATTAATATTAATAATATAATAATAAATAATTAATGATAATAATAATAATAATAGTATAATATGATTCAATTAATAATAATAATGAAATTAATAATAATAATAATAAATAATAATGAAATAATATTAATAATAATAAAAATAAATAATAATAAGCAATTATAACTATTGCAATCATTGATCTATAATAAATAATGAATAAAATAATAATAAATAATTAATAATATATATATAATAATTAATAATAATATATAATCAATAAATAATGAATAATAATAAAATAAAACAATTATAATTATAATTCAATATATAATAATATAATAGATAATAAATAATAATAATAAAATAAATAATAAATAATTAATAATAATAATATATAATCAATAGATGTAATAATAATTCCAATAATAATTCCAATATCATACATGTCAAATAATTTATCAATAATAATTTTCCAAAATATTACCTTATAATTAATAATTAATAATCAATAATAAAAATAAATATAAAATATTAATATAATAATAATAATAATAATAAATAATTAATAATATAGCATTAGGTATTAGTATTTAATTTCATAATGCTTTTTTTGAGTTTGAGTGTAATAGGCATTTAAGAAATTTCCTTTTTTAGTTCTTTGACTTAAAATAGTGTTAGACCTTCTAAATCACATTTATAACTAACTGAATTTCTAGCTTTTTCTAATCTTACAGAAAGGAGGATTTTGCTTCGAGGCTATTTTTCTGAGGTTTATACTCTTTGAATTTGATTACTATGAATAGTTAGATATATGGAGTTTAATGCCTAGATTTTGTAGTATTCTTTGTGCTGTTTCTTTAAAAGAGATAACTTCATGTAGGGTCTTCAAAATTGTATATATTTTAAAAGATTTAAAGTAAACTGTGTTGTGTGCTCATTGAAAGTTAGTGCACTTAGGCAGTTGGATGAAGCGTTCTTGCATTCAAAAGTAGCCAATTTATAACTGATTGCACTTAAGCTAGTGCTGATAGAGTGGAAGACAATGATAATAGAGTGTGGAATATATATAATACATAATATATTCTCTTCAGTATATAATCAATAGGAAGTCTATTTTTTTAAATTGACGAGCATATTCATCATTTTCGCCAGTTTGCTCTCAGCTGTTGAATTATGTTGCTTTAAATGTCTATTTTTTCATCGTATGTTACATCTAAGTATTTTACGAATTTGTAAACTCTTTTCAAGTCACTCATTTAATTTTAAAGTTTGAAATTAATTGGCTATAAATTTTCATCGCTGATAAATATATGCGTGTGGTTTTTGCAAGTTTTATATGCAAGTTTATTAAAATTTATCCGATGTGGTGTATCTTTACTTAAGGTGTCTGGATGTTTTTATGTGAGATTGTAGACGGGTTTATTTACCTCTTAGTAATAATTGAAAATACTATGCAGCAAGTGAGACCATAAAAATAGTCATGTGAATGTAAATAGATCATTGTGTAATATTGTAATAACAATTGGCCAGAATAGAGTCCTTGTGGGAATACACCGGCAAGTGTTTGTGAGTGGTTTTGGGAGCTAATTTCACCTATTTTCACAAAACTGAGATCTCCATGTGTAGGTTGTGTCTTAAACCAATTGTAGTGTGTGTATTCCCTTTTATTCCCATCGTTATTCATATTGCTAGTAGTATATCATGGATCTGTTGTATCAAAATCTTTTTGGTAGGATTCCAATAATAAGTGCATGTAAATGTTTGAGTTCTATATTTCATGTATATTTCATCCAACAAAACAGAGGGCTGTCAGTTGTTGATCTGTTTCTTTCTAAAAGAAAAATTAAAAGGTCGATTAATTAAGATTATTCATTAAAATTTATTGTTCGTTTATATACTAGCTTTTTCAAGATTTTGGTATAGTTATGTGTAATTGATATCAAGACTATAGGTTTTAGGATCATTTTTATCACAATTTTTTTTATGAGCAGGAGTGACACGTGAGACTTTTAAAATTCCTGGGAAAATTCCCGTGTGAAGGGAGATGTTAAAGAGGTCTTTTAAAGGAGAGTCAATTATGTCGGCAATTGTTTTGTAAATAATAATAATAATAATAATAATAATAGAAACATATATATATAATATATTTATACTATATATATATATATTTTTATAATGGGAATATATATAATAATATATAATTAATATATATATATATATATATATATATATATATATATATTATATATATATATATATAAATTATATATATATATAATACATATAGTATATATATATAATATAATATATATTAATAGTATTTATTATATATATATTTTATATATATATACTATATATATATATAATATATTATAATATAAGTATATAATATATACTATATATATATATATAGTAGTAGTATTATTTAGAGCTTAAAGTTTATCGTTTCAAATAACAGTTTAGTACATTAAGATTTTTTTTAGTTATCTCCTGAGCTTTTGAACACTGATTTTTTCTTTCAAAAAAAAAAATAAAGCAAAACAAAAATTCCAAGTAGATTTCCTTTCAGTGCATTCGTTTGTGCTAACTTGCACTTAATGTGTATTTATTTTTGCTTGTATGCATCCATCTGTGAATGCTTAGGTGTGTGTATGTGGGTGTGGAAAAGTTTGAAATGTTTGAGCATTTATATGACAGCTTGGATTTATTTTTACGTAAGAGAGATTGAAGAAGGAATTGTTTGGAATAAAAGAATAACAGGAGAAAAGTTAGGAGTTGCGAATTGGTAATCTAATTTTCCTTTCGCTCTTAAAGCGTAAAACTTAGACACAAGAAAAGTAAAAAATAAATTTGGAGTAGAAATTTTTTTTCTAAAAAAAAGTATATATATAAAACACATGAATAAAAAAAATCGATAACATTAAAAGCATATTGCACGACACGAAAAATATAAATAAAAACATTAATACAAAAGGCAATTAGCTTCTAAAGATATTCTCTTCTGAAAAGAAAAATTGAAATACCTTTAAATATTTATTTTCCATATTGGAATGTACTGTACCTATATATTTCTTTTAATTTTTTGATATTTGCTCATTTGTGTCGACTTTCTCGAATCAATGGAAGTGAGATGAATTCTATTTGACATTAATTGGTATAGAATTAAAAAAATTATATAAAAATATATAT